>CATIWO010073589.1:0-37753 GCA_949673435.1 Macaranga tanarius | reverse complement strand
AACATGGGCTCTAAATTAGGTAAAATTAAGCCCATGATGGCCTCTTGCATCTTCTTAGCTTTAGCCCTTGTGATTGGGCCTCCATTGTAGCTCAAAGGGTCCATATTAGGCTTGGGCCTAACATAGCTTTCTTCCTTTTCCTTCTTGGCCGAATTCTTTAAGTCAATTCCATCCTTGGCTGAATTGTCCTTAGCATCCTCAAGGTCCTTTGCATCAATTTGTATGAATTACAAATTGAGAAAGATATACTTGATAATAATACTAAGTGGTCAATGAATGAAACTCTCAACTCTTGAGACAATTGAATGAAATAAGCTATGAAAGAAATCAACCAAGCATTTGATGCTATTAATTATTCTTTTATAAGAATATTTACATTATTTATGGATTGAGAAAATTTAACCTCAATTGCATGTAAATTGTTTAAAGTTGAATTTGCATTGAAATAAAGATTTAGCATGGATGTTTATTGCTTAAAGATTTAAATTTTAAGAAAGACAATTAGAATCTTTATTATGCTCTTATTCGCATTATTTATGAGAATATTTAATTAATTCCCATATGATGAAATCTTTTATCAAATGTTTATGTGGGAGTAAAGAATTATTTCTTGAAAGTTTATTTTTAATATTGTGTTCATTTATGAGGATTAAAGATCTTTGAAATCATTGTCAGATTATATATCAAAAGTGTTTTGGATTTTGTTTTCCAACTAAAGATACATTAGCTATTCGCTGGGTAATTTCTTATGAAATTACTCACTACTATTTTATAAAATGATTTTCCAGATTAGAGTAGTTATCTACACTGGAAGAAGAGATGGCAATATACTGGGCCATGATGGTGTACGAGATCACCGAGGTCGAGACTCTTATGCGGTACATAGTGCACCACGATACTGATACTGAGTTAGTGTTCCAGATTATGGTTCAGCCCATAGGGGCGGAGGTCCTTCTGTCTGCCATCCGAGAGGAGCATTTGGATGGTATCTGCACGACCTTCCGCATCCTATATGCCACCTCTACTCTCCTAGGTATGATGCAGATTACATATCTGCATATTTTGGCTTTTTGGGCTTTTTTCTAGAGACCTGTAGACATCCCTTATGCTATTATCGAGATATTTTTGAGCCTAGTGGCTTGAGAGGTTGTGAGGGTGTGGCGAGAGTTGGAGCTGTCAGTTCACCATCACCATCATCATCTTGTTGTTTGGGTCGGTCAGAGTCCGACTATGAGAGAGAGGAAAATGCTATGCCCATAGATACCTATGTATTAGGTTATATTTTTATTAGCATTTGGTATTCTCAACTTTGTACATTTGATGTATATATTTTTACACTAATGATGGTTATGTAGTGATATGGATGATTATTATTATCATGAGATGTTATTTATTTAGAAGTGATTTGTGCCATTTATTTATATGTGGAGTATTTGATTATGGAAAAATATAACACGAAATTGTATTATTGTGATTGTGAATTGTCTCAAGCTGAAATAAAGATATAGTATAAATATCCACCAACATATACTTGCAGTTATATAAGAATGAATGGTATTCATTTGTGAAATGTTCATATGAGGTTAGAATCATTTAATGATTAAGATTCTAGTATTAAGCAAGTTAAAAAATTTATTGGTAAGAGATTCTTTCTAATTTTAAAAGTAATACATTTATTATCATTAACGCGTTAGTTATCTATACTAATTGAGTGAATGGTAGTGAGAGCGTTACATACAATAATAATCAATTATTGTAATTAAATAAAAGTTAATCTAACAATTGTAATTTCATTTGTATAGATACAAACGTATGTACTATAGTAAAAGTCTAAAAAGTATGTATGTATACATATATCTAAGAATAGGTTCTTACTACGGTATAAATATTTGTACCTGTACAAATAGAATTAGAACTGTTAGATTAATTTTTATTTAATTAAAACTATTGATTATCTTATTGCATCAATACATGTAAAATATATCAATGACTATAATTAAATAAATATTAATCTAACGGTCTTAATTTCAGTTGTATATATATAACTATTCGTACTCTAAAATAACTCCAAAGAATATAGAGCAAATTATATATCTCTCCCTGAAATTTGACATAATTCACACTCTCCTCCCTCTTGTTTGAAAATTAAATTTTTATATCCCTCGGTTTTAATTCCATTAACACTTTAGCTCATCCGTTAAATTGTCGGTTAGTATCTTAATAAATAAGACATTTATCCCCTCTAATTTTATAAAAATGAAACATTTTAGCCTCTTAATAAATAAGACATTTACCCCCTCTAAATTTATAAAAATTAAACATTTTACCCTCTCTATTTTATAAAAGCTAACACTTTAATCCTTTTTATTTTAATAAAATAAAATAATGTTTTTATTTTTTAATTATTTCAAATTTAAAATCATAATTTTTACTAAAAATTCAACAATTATATATATTTTCATCAACATTTCAAAATTAAAAAAAAAATCAAATTATAAATTCAAAAAATTCAAAAAATTCATAAATTTTCATCAATTTTATTTTATATTTATTTTTTATGTTTGATTTCATTAATTTTACTTGTTTTAAGTAATTTATTTTATATATTACTTTAATTTTAGATAAATACTAATTTTAAATGGAACAAAAATTAATAAAATTAAGTAAAAGAATGAATATAAAATAAATTTATGAAAATTTATAAATTTATAAAAATCACAACTTGACTTTTAGTTAATATATTGATGGATATATATGTATATGCCTAAAATTTAGTTAGTATTAAAATTTTAAATAATTAAAAAATTAAAGGACTAAATTATTTTATTTTATTAGAACTTAGGGATTACACTATGAATTGCATTTTATGCATATTAGATAGTGGACTACATTTAAGTTTAAAATTGTGCATGTGTTGTAGAGAGGGACTAGATTGTAAGATAAGTTTAGAGTAAATTATCACAATAGAAAGTTTTGGACTATTGTGAATTAATTCCATTTCATTAAGGAGGTTAATGGATATTTGTGGTGATATATATATATATGTATATAGATTATTATTATTGTATTTATTATTATTAATGTTATTTTGTGATAATTATATATTTAATATTATGGTTGGGGCATTTAATATAGGAAGACTTTAGGGGAAGGTATTTGTAGGTTTTTGATTGAAGGAAGTATGTATGAGTATATGTGTATGTATGTGTTGGTGTTATTGTGTAGAGATTTTGAGGAAGAAGAATAGTAAGTTTTTGAGTGAATTTGGAGAGTTTTGATTTTGTTCAAGTTAACAATCCATTGCCTTAGGAAGCATTAGAAGGTCATATATCCATTGAAGACCTAATTAGTAAGTTTCCTTGTGGTTTTGTATTGATTTAAGTTAAGTTTGATTGTTGTCAAATTTCGGGTTCTGCCTTCTCTGTTTTCAGTCTTCTTATTTTGGCCATAACTTGAGCTATGGAGCTCTGATTTGAGCATAGTTGGACTCCCTGGAAACTTCAGAGAGTCTTTATATTTTGAGTTTGGACTGAATTCATTGCTAAGAGGGTCAATTAGGGCCGGACATTTTACTGCTCATATTGAATGCTCTGTTTTAGCCAAATGGATTCTAAAATCCATAATTAATTTTATATTTGTCCAAATTGAGAAGTTCCAATTGGAATTTATAGTAGACACGTACCCTAGCTTCAGTATCAATTTGTGGGTTATTGGACTTGTGTGTACATCTTTAGGTTATATTGAATTTTGAGCATTTAGTTACACTTTGTGAGTTAAGGGTGAATTGCAATGCTTGTTTGTTAAATTTGATATATAATTATGTGTAGAAGTTAGAAGAGGTAGAAGAAACCCTACTCAATAAGAGGAGCTTTTATTTGAGAATGAGTTGAAGCTTTTTGGTAAGTAATTGTTAATATAATACTTACATATTTTGATTTTCAAGTAACTATAGTTGTTTAACTATGTTGATTTGTGTATGCCATTTAAGTGGTAAAAATGATGAAAATATATATATTGTTGTGAGAAAGAATGATGAATATATGTATATATTATTATGAGACTACTGAATGGTCAATTAAGCATGTGTTGTGGTGGATTATGAATATTAGCACCTATATATGCAAGCCACTTGATGTGGTATAATTATATATGGTATGTTGTGAGAATGGTAAAATGCATATGCATAATGATTGATATGAGGAATGTAAGGAATACGCGTGACAGTGGAGACTGAGCTAGGCAGAGAGCCTCTACTAAATATAAAACTGAGACTAAGCTGGGCAGAGAGTCTCAGATGTGGCCATTTGTGTGAGGGATATAAACGTATGAGATCTGAGACTGAGTTGGACAGACAGTCTCAGGAATGGCCATTTGTATATGAAAAATATGAAATGTATGAGGAATAAAGTAACGTGTGATGATTCCGGCCGGATAACTAACTTGCATAAACATGCATTGATGCATTGTGTATATATATGTTGAATGTGAGTTATGATTGTGAGGATTATAGTGTAATTTGATATATATGAAACATTAACAATGTAGTTTTGATGTTTGGATATCTTGTTATGATGTTTGAAATATTATAGAGGTTGTTAGACACGGCCATGTAGTGTTTAAACACAGCCATGCATAAGTATGCTATTAAATTTAAGACCCCAGATACGGCCGTGTGCATCCTTGAGGATAAATATGTCAATTCAGGCATGGTCGTATGCTTTCTTGGCATGGCCATGCGAAATCATAAGGGAGGCACGGCCTTGTGCCCTTTTGGCATGGCCATGCAAATTCAGGGGACACGGCCGTGTGTCATTTTGACATGGCCGTGTGGTTCAAGAGAAAAAATGCACACCTCAGGCACGGCCGTGCATGATTTTTGCATGGCCATGCGAGCTCAGTGTGCTGAGTTTACAAACTCAGGCATGACCGTGTGTAATTTATGTACGGCCATGCGTAGCTTCTATACTGAATTCTTATAGTTTGATGTATTGCAAAGTTATTTATATATTTTTATTAATTAGTTCTTGAGGAGAATTATATGTATGATTATAATTGCTTATTGAGTCGCAAGTTCATTCCTTTGCAATTGTATTTTTCAGGTACAGATAGTTAGATAGACTAGCTTGTGGTATATTGTTCGATAAAAGCTTGGAGTGTGTCCTAGTTGTGAGCTCAGGTGGGTCAACGACAAGTTTGGTGTTGACATCTTCATCCTCATGAGCATTCCATTTTGGCATATGGGATTTTGTAATAAGATTGTGTTATTTTCATATACATATGTAAAGTTTTTAAATATTGTACAAACTTATACTTTTACATATAACTTATCTTTATAATTTTTTTTATTCATGTGTTGTTCTATTATTTGATTCACGTGTATGTGGTACTTTGAGGGTACTACAAAAACCTAACGGAAAAATTAATTGAGGAGTTTAAGTATTGATGGAATTAAAACTAAGGGATGTAAAAATTTGATTTTCAAATAAGAGAGAGAAGATTGTTAATTAGGTCAAACCTCAGGAAGAAAAATGTAATTTACTTAAAAATATGAATAAATATTTAAGTTTTTTTTCAATACAAACATTTATATCAATATAAATAAAATTAGAACTGTTAAATTAATATTTACTAATTATAGTTATTGATATATACTATAAGTACATCAGGATAATTAATAGTTGTAAAAACTAATATAGTTCCTCATTCATTTAAAAGTCCCTTGCTAATAAAGTAAATAAATAATTTTTAAAAGTAAAATTTAGTCTTTATTTGATAAAAGATAACACTATTCATATCTCTTTCTAAGACATGTATGATTATTCTGTTATTTAAGAAACAATTCAACAAAATCTTGTTTACATGACAAGTTTTTTTGGCTTTTCTTTCTTTTTGTGAGATCGTGTTTCTTTTTTCTCAGTTTAGTAAGCATGTCGAATAATGGTACTGTTTCTGAATGATACGCTCAAATGTCTCTGAGTGACGAAGAAGGTGATGAAGGACTGATTTTGGAAGGTGAGGATTGTAACACCCGTATTTCATATGCACTGTTCATACATCATATTTTTTATGACATGGGGAATAGAGTCATGAGTTTTATTTAGGTTTGGCATGTGCATTTGAGTAGAGAGGGGTGTACTTGTAAGTTAAGTTTGGACCTTTTTGTCACATTAGAAAGTTAAGAATTATTGTGTAATAATCCAAGTTGTTTGAGGATGTGTAGAGATTATGTGTGATATTTATTTATTATTTTATTAAGAGATATTAGATGATATTATCTATACTATTATTGTTATTATTATTTGTAAAGATATTATAAGGATTAGCATTGATGAAGGAAGACTTTTGAAGGGGGCAAGTGGCATTTTATGATTGGTAGAGGGTTAATGTGTATAATTGTGAGTTAGTATGTTAGTTGTGAAGAGGCATTCGGGTATAGGGGGGAAGAAAAGGAAAATTAAGAGCTTTGGGGAACCTTGTTCATTTCCTATCCATTTAACAATCTTTTGGGAAGCTTGAGGAGATTTAAGAGCTGTTGGGAGATTTAAGAGCTGTTGGGAGCATCAATTAGGCTTGGATATGGA
Organism: Macaranga tanarius; assembly: GCA_949673435.1. Classification (NCBI taxonomy): domain Eukaryota; kingdom Viridiplantae; phylum Streptophyta; class Magnoliopsida; order Malpighiales; family Euphorbiaceae; genus Macaranga; species Macaranga tanarius. The sequence continues at coordinate 31,172 of CATIWO010073589.1, read as the reverse complement.
TGTTGGAGGCACTACTCATTAGAGGACTTTACTTTTGAAGGAGTTGAAGCCCTCTTGAGCTTGGATATAGATGTTGGAGGCACTACTCATTAGAGGACTTTACTTTTGAAGGAGTTGAAGCCCTATTGAGTAAGTAGTTATTAATATAATGATATGTATGTTGGTTGTTGTAAGGTGAATTATATATGTGCATGTGGTTTGAATGAATGAGGTGAGAAAATGCTTGATTTGTTGAAATGTGAATTGATTAGAAATGGTGAAAGTGGAGTATAAATATTGAATATGAATTGAGCAAATATGTGATGAGTTATGATTGAAATGAATATATATTTATAAATTTGAAACTGTGAAATGTGAATTGAAATAATGATTGATCTGGGATCTCTGTGTGAGGAATAGTCCCAGATGGTGAGAAAAATGTGTGATAGTTATAGTTAATCTAGATAATAATGTAATAGCATTGATGACTCTAAATTTCTTACTTAGTGTATTCCTTTCCTTAAAAAATAATCATTATTTTTTAATATTGGTTTTTTACATTTATTCTTGCTCTTCTTCATTTTATATATGCATTTACTTGTTCTGCAAGCTGTTATGGTTGAGGCAAAGCCAACTCAAATCAGTGGTACCTAGTCCAGTAATAGGCTCAGTCTTGGAGCATCTGGATCCAATGATAGTTGACTATTGAAACTAGCGCAAAAGCAAGCTGCCTTTGTTAGCCTAACTGATTATTGGACTAAGCATTATCTGTGGCTGGCGTCTGCTTAGTCAATTTTGCAAGGAATAGTTATACAAAATATGGTTCCTAATACATAGTTTTTGTAATTTGTATTATTATGAAATATTAATTTATTTTGACTATTTGTATTTTTTAAGGATCATTCAAGCCTCAGGGCTTCAATTCACAATAAAACATCATATTTTTGAATTTATTAAACCCTATACTAATATCAATTCGTTCTTATTTATAATTTTATTCTTGGCAGTTAGCAATTCAGGTTGAGTAAAGATGAGTTTATTTTCCTATCTTCCAAGTTTATGAAATGATAAAATAATGCATTTGTCATCGGTGATATAACATCTAACATCTTCTACAAGAATTGCTCCAACAAAGCTGATATAGCATCTAACATCTTCTACAAGAATTGCTCCAACAAAGCTAATTTTGACAGGAAAATATTTAGAAATGAAATTTTTATACTATCAAAGAAAATTATGGGTTGACAAGTGTCAAAACATGCAATATACCTGCAGTAGATTCCAAGTGAATAACTGGCTGTAAATAGCTTTAAGGAAGTAGATAATTTCTTATATAATTCATAAAAAGTCTTCATGTCTGATCATCATTCTATTTAATTTTGGACATGAAAAAAAAATAAAAGAAGTTGCTAGCATATATCATCATCATGGCCAAAAAGATATTTGTTCTGTTATAGCTTATGGAAGACATTATGAATCCTAATTTGACATGCACATGGTAGCCCTTTCAAAAGACTAAAAAGAAGATAAATTGCCCTATTTTACGTAAGAATGAAGAAACCCTTCCATAATCACATTGCTCCTACTAAAAAAGCAATATTTCTTCAAAGCTGCATAATCTATGATACATGTTACTGGGTGAAGCACCACAAAAAAATGTGTTGTATTTGCTATTACTCTTAACACACAAAAATGGACGGTATTTGCCACTGCCAAAGTCCCTTCCACAAAAAATTTCATCTGTTGCTTCTTGCTCAGACCAGACTTTTTCATCTTGAGTGTTGGACTTGACATCTCCTTAAATGCAGATGGGCAAAATTCATTTATGCTGAACATTCCACAGTGCGGCCTGAATGGAGTGCAAATTGCCTGTCCAAATCCAACTTGTTAATTTGCAAGCAACAAGGACCTTCAGTTAAATGCTTATTTGTTTGCACTACTTGGTAGGTTCCTCACTCAAACGATTTTCATAAAGCACAATCCTTGTATGAAATAAAAATTTAACTCAAGTCACACTTACATAAATACTGTCAAAAACCAAAAGAAAATAATTGGCTCTTTTAATATGCAAAATTAAAATGTCAAAGTATTAAACTTATATGGCAAAAGAAAAATTCTAGATATGAACCAAGTTAATGGATTATAACTAGTGTGTACATAGATATACGGCTCTCATGAGAAGCTACTTGTGACACTGAAAGGTATCTATTTAGTATAAACAAAATGATATCTATCCAGCTTTACCAAAAAGGTACATTGAACAACACATAAAATTTTTATTTAATCTATACCCGTGGGTACTGCAGAGGTGGCAATAGTGGCTCTAGTAAGTCATCAGGGAAAAAAAGGTGCTCATCAGTACTCTTTGTAATTAAAACATGATTATGAGACAACAGAGACACAAGATTATATGTAAAAATAATCACAAAGACACAAGATAAAATGTTATATGAAAGCACTGTAAAAGTTCCTGAGGATGAAATACGCCCATCTATAGGGCTTTTTCAACAAAAATCACATTAAAATTTTCTTGTTTCAAGATTAAATTAAATAGCAGAAATTTTTAATTTTTTAAAAAAAAAACTAAAAAGACTTACCATTTGTAATAGGCGGATACTTGGCGGATTCGCCATTTACTCGACCCGAATACCCGCCAGCCTGACCAGGTTACCAAAATAAATTTTAACAACCAAGGAAAATAAAAAATCTATCAAACTCGTCGCCTTGCTCGTTCTCCTCATTATCAAGTGACTAGGGCAGGGGGAGAGACAATTCTATGGAACTTTGATTAAGTTCATCAGATGCAAGGAACTGAAGGAATGAAACAAAAGATGGAAGATCCAATCGTAGAGAGATGCATTTTGATTCTCCCATCTCATCACAACGCTCAGAACACTAAAGCTTCTTCACTAAATGTAAATGAAGAAGAGACAATAATCTGAATCTAAAAATGGTGTAAAATGAGAAAAGAGAAACGAGGTGATATAAATTTTATTTTTTAGTGGGAATAACCTTTAACCGGTAGAGAACAAACCGATTCTTTAGGTCGTACGTTTTTAATCAACGGTAATAAATATATTCTCTAAATCCAATGGTTCTCATGTTTGATGACACCATATCATCATGACACCACAGAATTTGCCTAATTTGATAAGTGATTACTTAAACAATCACATAAATGGCAATGAACATTGAGTTTTACTGGATTTTTTATACTCACCGTCCCTAAGGTTATACCCTGATCACATTATTGTCCCAAAGATTTAATTTATAACCACAAAATCCTTAAATTTCTATTTCGGTCACAATAAAACCCCTGTCATCATAATCTGGCAAAATAACAAACGAAAATCTGACGTGGCACTATGCCTGGCCAATTACGAAAAAAAAATTGAAATCAAAACCCTAGCCACGTGGCCTCTGCCTCCCTCTATCGCAGTTTCTTCTCCTTCCTCTGCCTCCTCTTTATCATCCTGCATTTCTTTAAGCCCCTTATTAATCTCCTCCTCTCTCCTCCTGAACACCGCCTGTACACTAAATAATTCTTCCATCTCAGCGTTGCTGGTTTTCCTCAATTGCAGCAAATCTTCATGAACACTCTCAATAATTTTCCTCCTCCACCTCATCCCAAGCCACCTTACACTCGTTGGAAGTCTCATCTTCCTTGCAAACCTCCTTCGCTTCCATTACCTTTTTCTCTATCATCTCCATGAGATCCTTCTCCCTCATCTGCGTCCCCTTGAACTTAGGCGCTCCCTCATCTCGCGTTAGATCGTGGCACAAAAGATGAAGACAGGATCCACGCCTCTTATACCGGAGTGCTTACAGCTGCAGCTAAAGGATGGGATGCCATCTTATCTGATCTTCTGGATAGAAATGGGATGATGGAGAAACGAAAGCCCCAAAAATAGAAGCCAATTAATTCCTTTCCAGATAAAAATGGGATGTTCTCGTATCTGAGGAGAGGAATGAGGTTCCATTTCAGCTTTTGTTTGCTGTTCTCTTTGTTCTTTTTGTTGAGGTTTGATGTATGCATGTAATGTGTATATGTGTATAATGGAATGGAGGCAGCTAAATTATATGTTTCAAAATCCATAGTCCGTTCAAGAAGGGAGGCAGCTGCAGTAATCATACATGATGCTAAAAAAGGGTTCAGCCAAGGAAACAATGGCAACAATTTGTTTGTTCAATTTGCTAGCCTAATCGATCATCTGATAAATTTGTGCTTCCACCCAGGCCAACCAAAGGCACGGACAATTAATATTTCAACTGAATTCAGCTCCTTGCTGGGACTTATTATGCCGATCCAACAATCACTCACTGTTAGTTTACCAACAATCATTCACCGTTCTTTATGTTTCCCTCTGTCTCCTCGCCGTTTTTATTTTCATAAACCAACCAGCCCCTTCACCCCGGTCTCAGATCTGAACACTACAATTTCAAAAAAATTGTACAAGAGTTATTCTTGTGGTGACAGCAGTGGTAGAGGTGGAGGTGGTGGTAATGGTGGTTGTGGTGGAGGGGGAATGAGAGAGTTGGTGGAAGAGAAATAGCAGAGTCTGTAATTTTTTTCTTTTTCATTTTACGGTAAATAAGGATGACATGGCAAGGTTTTGATTTCAATTTTTTTTTTAATTGGCCAAGTATAGTGCCACGTCAGATTTCCGCTTGTTATTTTTCCGGATTATGATGACGGAGTTTTATTGTGACCGAAATAGAAATTTAAGGATTTTGTGGTTACAAATTGAATCTTTGGGACGATAGTGGAATCGGGATATAACCTTAGAGACGGTAAGTGTAATAAACCCGTTTTACTTGATCACATTCAAATTTTTTCTTATATTTTTTTTTAAATAAATAATTTAGTGTCATGTTATCTTTCAACATACAAATTAAAATTTGCGTTACTACTAATAATTTTCTATTATCTTCTAAAAAAACCACATTAATAATTAATGGTTATAAAACATTCATATATATTTATTAATTATTAGTTATAGTACAAATATTTGTTTTTATACAAATGAAATTAGAACCATTAGATTAATTTTTATTTAATTATAACCATTGATTATTTTTGTATATCAATACATATAATATATATCAATGACTATAATTTAATAAATATTAATATAACAGTTTTAATTCCAATTGTAACTTTAAATAATAAAATTATTAAGGTGAAAAAATGAATAAAAGCCATTTTTTCAAAAATTTATTCGTTATTAAAATTACAAATTCACTGAATTTTAAAAATAAGACAATTAGGAACTATTTAGACTTTGACAAGAAGACTTTCAGACTTAATTAGCATTGCTTTGCTTCAAGTGCGTATGTAAATAATTGTAACAGTACCATCTCCAATGATCTTTTTGCCCAAAATCATGGTCCTTAAAAGGATCAGCCTCAACAAAACGCACATTGCTCAAGTAGCACAGTTTCTAACTTATGTGTTCTCTGCATAACAAAGAAGAATAGTTCTAGGAAGCTACCCGTTATATACATTAATGTTACAACAAAATTTTTATAAGCAAAATCTCTGATCTGATATCAACATGTAGGTTTTGCTCAAATACAACAAATTCGCGGGAGGATATCAGAGTAGAAAGTCGAAGTCTAGTATGTACTCTGTGGATTAAACCTCCTCCTAGGCTCTCGCTTGTAGTATGGTGTTTCATCTATTGTCCTCCTCACATAATCTACAAAATGCTGAGGCGTTTGAGGCGACTTATCATTCAAAATGGGGCTGCTGCGCTCAGGTGTGCGAGGCGCTCCAATGCTTGGAGTAGCTGGGGATGGACTCGGCTGACTTCTGTTTGTCTTCCTGAATAGATTTTGGAGAACTAGTATTGTTCCTAGAACTGCCGCCAGACATGCAAGCACAACTGTGAAAATGGTGCTTGTAAAGATGGTTTTTTGCACTGGTCTGGCATCAGGTTCATAGTTAACATCTATTTCTGCTCTTTGACCTGTCACAGACAGAGATGGTATCGTTTTAGTACTTAGAACAAACAGCTAACAAAGGTGTCAGCATTCAGGGAAACACAGCCCCACCATTGGCCGGAAGTGTGATGACAATTTTATCCTTGAATCTCTTGGGTCGTAGCACTTTGACCTGGCAATATCAACAATGTAGTCAATCACAAAGTTTAAAATGAGTTAAGGGGTCGAGATTTATTGATGTTATTGTTTTTTTTTTGTCTCTAATCCCTTTTCTTTCACCTATCATTTGGGATAAAAACAACACTCAAGATGAACTTTGCATTGCACATGCTAGGCAAAGTCAGTACTGCAAGATCACTAGGATTCCATAACTGAAACATGCAGTGGCTTGATCTGCTTTCATTATTAAGAAAAGAGTGAATTGCAATCTCCTGCAGGGTTTGGTCAAAATTATAATCTGCTGTTCCAAAATTAAATAAAAAACCCATATGTTTTAGTGTAAAAGAAAAGCTTTCTATTAAAGTGCTAGTCAATGCTGTTCTTTTTAAAATTTTCTTCTCTTTTTCTTGTAACTCCTTCCTAACCAAACACCTTCATCATAGTTTGAAATTCCATGAAAATGGTTAGGAACCCGTGACTATCCAAAACACAACAATATAACTTCAACCTAGCCTCAGGAACAATAGTATTTACCCTTAAGGAAATGGTTCATTTATTATCTGAAAAATATTTGCACTTTCAGAAATTAATCAAAATGAATTGCCGAACTCACCTCATATTGTATACGGCCACCAATACCAAAATCTTCTTTATGGATGGGGCTGATCTTTATCAGATCCTGGTTATGCCATTCGATGTCAACATCTACAACAAGAAGATGATAAATCACATCAACATATGCAAGATATTATACCACAGAAAAAGTACGCTGGTAATTTTTTTATCATTAGAAAAATCTAAACTAAATGCCTGTAAAAGAAACAACCAAAATGCTTTGATCAATGAATAGAAATACAAAAATGGATAGGATGGTGAATGCATGCATGGACATTAAGGGTGGCTAGCATCCACTGAGGATAAGTTGAGGGACGATCAATGAACATAATTTTGTGACAATACAGAACATAGACTAAAGTTTTAACATTGCCTACAGATGTACAAGTTTGAAAACATGACCAGAATTGAGTATCAGGGGAGAGGAATAGGAGAAGACCTAGAAGGCTCCATGTAGTCAATCTCAGTCCCAAGTCATAACAAATATGTGAGTTGAGCTTTGCTCGAGTTATTTACAAGTAAATCAAGACCTAAGGGCAGACAGAACCATATGCTCATTCAGGTGGGAGTGAGTTTAACATAGAAGGCCAAGGACGATGGCAGGTGAATCTTGGCAGAATGGAACCGCTAGTCAGATTTAATAAGGTATTAGTCAGATAAACTTAATGAACTTGTAAATTTTCTTAGATTCACTAAATAACAGAACAAAAAATCTAGAAATCAATGCAATTGTCGATACATAAAAATCAGCAGTTTTATATTCCATGAGCTAGTAACAATATGGTGCTGTCCTTTGATTTTGAAACAGAAGTATTAATAAATATCTATCTCAGAAATGGCAACAGCCAACAAAGAAGGTAAGGGCCCTGCATCTTCTTAGTTGTAATTGCTAGAAATAGACCTGAATGACATGTGATTGAGCCAGGTTTCCTACGGCCAATGCCACATCCAAAAGGAAAAGAAAAAGAAAACAAGAAAACCTAATGCAGAAGACATGAAAGAGATTGGTGATTTGATATTTCACCTGAATTACCCAAGACAGTTAGAAAAGTCTTGTTCCAGTCTGGTGTCATATTCAACTGCATTAAACTCTGCAACAGCACAACATGATAACATTACTCCGTATTATTATTTTTTGAACTTCACATAGATAACCTCTATGATGCAGACAAGGGGATCACATTTTGGACTATTTATTCCAATTGGTTCCCTTTGATTCCTTCCATCATTTAAAAAAAAATCATGAAAAATCAAATATTTATTCCTAGAATTATAGGATTTTTCTAGAGTGTCAATTGACTATTCAGTTGCTAGAATTCTAGCAATGTTATGGGTGAACTTAAGGCAACAAAAATTATATAGACATTTTCATCAAATAGAAAGCATAGTGGGGAGCAGGTTTTTGCATGTTGGTTGTAATTATTCTGACCCTAGTGCTTCATGACCAAATTACCTTGTCCATCTCCAATATGGAAAATCCTCCAATAAAAAGAGCAGATGCAGATCCAGAGATATGGCTGGTTTCTCTGAGTGAAGCATTGATAGAAACAGATATATATGGCCTCATGTCCTTCAGTCTAGGTATTGAATGTACCAAATGCTCTGGTGAGTATGGGAAGAAGAGGCAATAGGAATTACCAGTGTCAAGATCCATCCATGGCTTTGCATACCTTCGGCCCAAATAAGGAAATAATATCAAAGGCATGTACCACCCATTTCTTACGTATATACCAGTTGAACGAGTCAAAAACATACCCAACATAAGGAGGATCAACCTTACAGTCATAAGATATTTCTTTACCATTTCCAGCAGCATCAAACTTACTGAAAGCATTGCTGAATGGAAAAACAAATGCATTAAACAACTTCTGCCAAACTTTTTTGTCAGTATGCATAACAGCCTAACAAATGATTCTTCATACAAGAAATGTAATAAAGCGCATGACATATCATAGGTGAAGTAGCCTTGTAGACTCAAAAATTATTAGAAACAGTCGAGCACAAGTCTTTCTTGATCACTAAAGACGGAAGTTTCAACAGCCAAAAACATCACATTTTCCCATGTTATTAGAATACTCAACCCAAAATGGAAAATTTATCAATCCAGAACTTGGTGATCAATGTTACGAAAACAATTTATCACAATTCCAGCTCAAGGAATCCATGATTCTAAAAAACACATGCACTTTCTAGAGTGGATTGAGATCGTACAATCACTCTGGCAGTTTCTACATGCTTCAGCTGACCCGACCACCTAATAAACTTTGACCACCACAAATCATATAGAACTATTATTCATAAAACCTTCAATCCCCAAGGAAAAAAAAAAAAAAGAAGACCAAGAATATCATATCCACAATAAAACTTTATATGATTTTCTAGTCAGCTCAAGAAAAATTGTTCAGAAATATCAATCACTCAGTTTTGCCTAGTGATATCATGATATTTTTACTCAGATTATTTGAGTAATCAAGATTAGTCACATCTTGCAACGCAATCAAAAGCAAGACATGATGATCTTTTTACTCAAACATTCACGATAGAACTCAGCTCAATATAATGTCAAGTTCCATATTGGTCACTTAAAATGAATGGACATTGTATCACAATCACTACAGGATGAACTTGCACAAACCTGAACTTCACATAGAAGCTATATCCTTTAGCTGGGTAAGGAACATTTGTTAGCATCTCCTTTGGAGCATCAACAGAAACAATATTTCCTGATAACACTGCTACTGCTGTTTGCAATTTTATGCTTGGAGATTCAAAAATTACTGTTCGCAAACAACAAACTCCAATTATAAAGAACCACAACACTCGCATTAATTCTATGTAAATTTATAGACTTGATATAGAGATAGTATGTGAATTCTTATAACTCAGCACCTTCGGTCGAACCTATCCCAACTGCTTTAGCTTTTCCTGATGCCATATCTACAGATACAACACTTTCATTAGCACTATGCCAATGGCCGGACACATGCTCATCAACACCTACCACATACAGGAAGACATGTAATCAACAAATTATAGTATCTCAGGAGAGACAAAAGGAACTTTGTTTATTGCTCTCAAATGATAAACATAATTCTTAATAATACTTTTGAAGAAACAAAAAAGGAAATTAAAGTAATCAATAATTGTAGGCACACCTTCAACACTGAAACCAAGTGTAGTTCCTTGATGAAGGACAGGGTTCTGAGGAAATATATGGGCGCCAACAGAGATCTGAAGAAATGAGGATGTTGTCAGGTGTCCTAAACTGGACTAAACTAATAAAATTTGAGCTAAAGTGAACCAGAAACGGAACTGAAAATTACAATAACCTGAATAAAGGGTTACTATTTCACATAATGATAAAAAAAAAATATTGATAATCAAACAAAGAATACTCTATACAAAGTTTAACGAGCTGAGGTGCACCACTCGCAAGTTCTGAAATTCTCTTACAATTTTCACCTATGTGACTGTTGATCAACGCAGGTACAAGGCAACAAACAATTACGATTTGTCAAAACTATATTTAGGTGTGGCCAACATATACAGTGTTGATTTGCCTAGTGATGTCCAAGATCTGACTTGCATAGACACTAATTAATGGCATTACTAGTGGTTATGACTTATGACTAGATAAATATTTGAAGCACTTTTTTAATTTGGTTAATAAATATAATAATAGTCAACAGCACTTGCTTTGGGAATAGACTGAAGGTTAGTTGAGTTGAGTTGAGGTAACAGAACAGAGTTGTAATAAAAAAAAAAAACAATGAAAGGGAAGATTGATATGTTCTAAACTGATAAGAGCAAATCTAAGCAAGCTTAAGAATATTAGCATAAGAGAAAAAAAAAAAAGCAATAAAAGAGAAGATTGATGTGTTCCAAAATGATAGAGTAAATCTAAGCAAGCTACAGAATATTAGCATGGAAAGATACACCCTTCGTTTCACTAAAACATAGAATAAAAACAAAACCAAGTTTTAGCGAAAGAAAAGCAAAGTTACTATGTTAGAGAGCAACCTATTACTTCAAAATATGCAGACGGTTTCAGAATTCAGAGATAGTTACCAGCATAAAATCAGACTTCTGTGGATTATTCTTGAATGATACTCGTAAAAGAGCTCTACCATATCGCAATGCCTTCAACCAGAAATAAATAGAGAATTGAAGTTTCAATTACAGCTGACAAAAATTTCACAGACATGCTAAGAAATAAAAAGCAGTTGTGCATTTGCATGAAAAAATATGATGCTCCACACTAACACAGTCTGTATGCTTAATTGACAGTTCAAAACCACCTAATCCTTGGAAAGTTTTTGGTAGAAGCATTTGACAATCACAAAAAATTTTTAACTTATGAACAAACCTTCAGATAGATTTTCTCACTATCAGTTTTGGTGTCATCAATGGAGACAATATCATGATAGTTAGTTTCAGCATGATAGGAAACAACATTATGTACTTCATAGAAGGGAAAACCTGTCAAATGAAAAAATAAAAAAAAAATTATGACAACTCAAATCTAGAGATGTAAATAAGAAACCAACTATATAGCTATTAACAATAATACCTAAAGCGTCAAAATAGCTTATGGGAAGATTGAGTTCAGTGCCAATAGCAACATGAATTACGTGGAATGGAAACTCCTTGCTTGCTATTCTTATTTGAGCCACCTGACCAAAATATGGAGTGAAATATTTTGCAATATTATTAGCGAAGTGGTCAAAGAAGTCATATGCAAAATGAAAAGCAAATGCAGTCAAAAGAATTAAGCATAGGCACCGTGAAATTACAAAAACAAAGCATTACACAGGCTAGTGCCAAAGTCATTTTCGAGATAAATTTTAGGAAAGGGCTCAAAATCAGACTTTTTGATATAATGCCTTTTTACTTTTGGTTTTTGGGATCAGATTAGCATAACGCCTTATGTATCTGTTATATCTACTGGTATACACCAAAATAAATTTCTACGCTTTTCTTTCTTTTCATCATATTTTTTTAAAGATAGAGATTATCTATGTGACATCACATGAATATCTATGCAGCTACCACATCAACAATACTTGATCATCAAATACGCTATACAAGGACCATATACATATGATTTTGAGAACATCAGCTAACAGTGAAATGGAAGAGATGTTAACTCTAATTATAAAAAGAAAAAAAAAATCATTTGTCAAAGTTGAACTACATGTCTGTTCTTAACCTTTTTCCTAAATTTGAGCATATAATTATATGTTAAAGAATTACCATTGACTAACTATAAATGAGGCTTAGAGGATAACTATAAAAGCCTTGAGGAAGAAGAAAACCAAAGTTTGTCCAGTTTTTGTACAGTGAGTTTATTTTTATAATGCTTCTGGAGTGGCAGATCTTTTATGCTCATCTGAATTGTGGCTACAACTTTGATTTCAAGTTTTCCACCAGATTGATGCCAACCAATGATATCTAATTATTAAAAGGGCATTATATGACATTGGATTTTGTTTGTGCAAACAAATAAAGTAACAAAACATGCAATGTACTCTCAACAGCTTTAAATGGAACCTATCAAATATAACATAAGGAAAAAAATTTTGGAATACTTCAATGTTACAGATACATTATATAGTACAAGGAAGCTGGGACAAATTTAACATTTAAATGCACACTTAACATTTCATTAGATGCCAGTCTCGTTAAAACTTGTGCAGGAATATTATTGAACAAATTCCAAACCATGTTATACAATTTGTGATGGTTCTAGAGAACAATGTAACTTGTGACACTTGAATCACGAAATCTAATACTTAAATGCATGCAATATTGATGAATTGAATCATGAAACCTAATACTTAATGCATGTATTATTGATGAATGCAATGTAACTCGCATGATGGCAAACAAATATGAAAACACATTAATACTTCAAGGCAACTAGGCAGGTAATATCAATACCTCGGCGACCCTAACACAAGCAGCAATCTCAGTTCTTCCGGTGGTTCTATCTTTCCCCTGTATGCATGCGAGATTGTTGCCATCCGTTGTTCTAATTCTGTCCCCCTGTATGGAAATTGCATCTTTTTGCCAACCTTCATGCTTTTCGCAACTTCTTAACAGTGAATAAGTAACTGTTCCTTTATGACTGTGACCATCCCATTGACCATGTGATTCCAATGAAGGCAAAATACTAGATGTAATGTAATGAGGAGGAAGAATCCATGTTATTGGAACTCCAAGAGAAAGAGGAAGATCAGGGACAACCAATAACGATATAGATGCATTATAAAGCCTTGTCTCTGAGTAAGAAGTGGAAACAAAATCACATGAGAATGAAACTGCTACACTTGCCCTGCCTGCAGATCTGGAATGGAGTAATAGTTACTCATGAGACAAGCTTATATGTTAGATGAAGAGATTTTGCCATCATAGAACCACAATAAAAGGCAAAGCCTCATGAAAAAAAAAATGTTTAGAGTTCAAGTACTTAGCACATGAAAGTATGAATCAAGGATCAAATTCCAAAACTTGTATAAAGTTTAAGTTAAATTTTGGACTAATACTGCATTCTATAGCAACTCTGATTAAGAAATCTGCGAATCCTACATAATCTCATACGATCCCAAATCATCATCAGCCAAGATAATTAAGTTGATTCAATTAATCATCTGGAAAAAAAAAAAATTGAACTTTGTTTTTGTCTATTTAGATAAGTAAAGAGGTGAGGGTCTGAGAGAGGAAGCGTACAGAAGGTAAGCTGCAGTAACTAAACAGCAAAAAAAAATTTCCTATGTCGCTAAACTTGTAATGTCCTTGAGTAAATGCAAATCATAAAACCAGTGCCCAACAAGATCTGATTCATCATAATGGTCTCAGGTTTAAAACAAATAATTATACCATCATACCTTCCATACAAGACCTTGATAAATCCGAGCTCTTTTTCATCATTCAGTTGCAACCAACTCTTTTCACCATATAAGCCTTCTGCCTTGTAGAAACCCAACACCTGAATCCATTTAGCAGATGCATGAGAGAAAAGAATCTGGAATAGGAATAATAGGGCATAGCATTCATTCTTACTGTTTCGTCATCAACAGTCCACTTATACTTTGTGCAGAGCTCATAAAAGGAAAATAGATCACCCTGACAACCAAATTGACCCAGTTAGAACTACAAGATGCAATAGGACAAATTCAAATTGACAAACTGCCTTTGGTTGTCTAGTCTTGCCTCAGGAAATGAAGGATATATTGGAGTGTTGTGACCAACATGAAGTTGTTCACTTTGTACATTTAATATTGCTGAAGAAGGAACTCCCACTTTAACATTGCCATAAGCTTGGCAAATCACAACATCTCTGTTCCCATAAACTGTGGAAAGGATCGTCTGACCATGAAAGCAATGTATAAAGTAAGGCAAGCATACTACAAAAAATCATAAAATAGCCTATTATAAAAAAGAATGCAAAGAGGTAGCAATTCCTTTAACTCAGTCATAGAGCAAGGGCAATGGACAACACTTAATGGTTGATACAAATAGAGTATTGATTAGAATATTGAGTTGGAGATGTATTTTTAGAGTCCATATGTAATTATGTATGTACATGTACATTTTGTGTGTGTGTGTGTGCACACATGAAATACTATACAACTGATAGTAATCTTCATAAAATCCATCAAAAAATAGCAGTGCTCACAGTACTCCATGATCTCCTCTTCTAGAGGAAAACAAAAAAAAAAATTGTCAGAACTCATCTATTACAAACAGGTCGACGGATTCAAATCAGACCCACTGAGGAAAAAGGAAAAGATAATGGAGCCCTGATAGTGCTTCTTAAAACAATGCATGCATGAATTGTTAACTTATACAAGAACAGTATTCATCAAGGAAAAACTTGATCAATCAGTCGATTGCAAACTGCAGGATTCAAATAAAAAAACAATGAAGATCAAAAATAGATTCTAAACAAGCTATAGTTCAACTGAATAGACAAAAACCTAAAAAATTCAGCATAATCATATCTTAGTCCAATCCACACTATGTTATAAACCAACAATGAGAAACTGCAATGTCAAAATTTAGAAGCATTTAAGTTTTAGATGGCACATCTTACTGTGTTTCCAGGTGAAATTGCAGATAGTTGCCCAGAAGATCTGTCAACAGTTGCTATTCCATCATCCAATGAAGCATATTCAACATAAATGCCAATACTCGGGCCTCCTTTCACAGTAAGCTAAGCACGACAATTGAAGTCATGAGAAATATGAACAATAATGCAAACCAAGAAATAATTGATTATAAATGAAAGATGTACAATTGAGAAACATAATACATTAATGAAAAATCATATAAAAAGTTGGAGTTAGTGGAGAAAGTAAGATACATATCCAAACATGAACACAGCAACTAAAAGAATTTCTACTTTGATTTTCTTCGCAATCCAAACTTAAAGTAATATATAAAATGAGAAGCACACAAGATTCCATATCATACCACATAAGATGAACCTGGTGCCAGGAATATATCCTGTGGATGAATTCTCAACGGCGCATAGACCTCTAACTTTATTTGTTGGCTCAATATTTCACGTCCAGATTGCTGTTTGGCACTGACCTGATTTAGGATCAAAACATTAATTGGCATAATCTAGAGTTCCTTGATAAACAAACATAACAATGTAAGCCAGCATACAACAAACATACTAGCACTGGGTCAGACCAGTAACTTACATAAAGTGTAGTGATCCCAAGACTCTTAGCAATGATGTTGAACTTTGATCCATGAACATACCCACCACCAGGACTCGGGAGATTATTGTCCATGAGCACAACTGTGTCATCCTCAATCCATACATTAATTGCCATGTAAGTGTACTGCAACAAAACTAAGAAATATTAAAATTCTTGGGATCTTAAGATAAGCAAGAAAAATTTACTCAGATGCAAACTACTCTGCATACAGGAAAAGAAAGAAAGAAAGAAAAGCTGGGACTAGTTAATATGAACAGGATAGACCAACAAGGTTAACAGATTTACAAGGCCCCCCATATTCACTCGTGATATGCCAAAAATCAAGCATAAGTCTCCAACTGGATCAAGGTCAAAAAGAATGTGCCAATGAGATAGACTGGAACATAAGGCAGATCAAATTATATGAACAGCCAAATTAGATCACTACAGACCTGATTAGGGTCAAAAGCTCTTCCATTGCTAATCCCAGCCATTAGATCTATGGATGCTGATTGTCCTTCCTGAGAGTATTAAACTAAGAGAATAAATGATAGGTCAGAGCATAATTAAAACACTCAGATTCCTCTGAAACGCACCATAAGGCTTATTTCTTCTCCTGACACAATCTTGATCCAGTCCATTTCTGCTACTTGGACCTGGAAAAATATAAACCTGTAAGAAACTGCACCTATGATGTGGAACAACAAATACAAGGATGAAGGTAAGAGAAATTTAGAAACTGAAGCAGAACAAAGAGGAGTTAAAAGCCTACCACAGCAGAAGCTGCAACAGTAGGAACAAGCCCAATATCGTAAACTGTCACCACTGCAGTCCCCAGCCCTTTAGGAGAGAGAGTCAACTGTAGGCACTGCAGGCCTGGTGGGGATGGAATAATTTCTACCACATTTGAATCATTAACAGCAGCTTCCAAGAAACAGCTTCCCCCAGTAATTGACAAATTTGCCTTGAAGTAGTTGCGGAGAAAAAATTAAGAGGCAAGAATGGGAGATGAATTATCTAACATGCAATTCTATAATCAGGACTTTTTATGTAATTTGGACACCTGGAACCGTTTCAATGGCATTGAAAGAGAGTAAAAATTTAACTTTCACAGCAGCACCTATCTACAGAATGCACACACTCATGTATACATATCAAATGAGATTTTTTAAGTTTGTATTATTCTCATGCAAAGAATACAATTTTCTTGTGGTAACACAAGAACAACCCCATTATACAACATTACCTGGAGCCTAGAGGTTAAGCACATCATGTTTATTATTATTATTTTTCTTTCTAATTCGTTTTCTGCCCACTTGTCTCTTCTATTTTTTTCATCTCATTTCAGTTCAATTAGGGGCAGATTGTCAATTAGTGAGGACTTTCTCTACTCAAGAAGTTCACCTTAACACCCCACCCCCAACAGCCCAAAATCCTACATAGCATAGGAAGTGGAGAGGGTCAAGAACTCATGTGGGTCTTAATTCATGCTTCATGGGAGCTCCTATCTCTAACTCAACATGGCCTAACATCAGCATCAGTTAAATCAAAGAGATGGCTTTGAACAACATACATAACCATTAAAAATAGGCTCACCAACCACAACATTAACTCAACATAATTCATGTTTGTTTGTTCCATAAACTTTACCATTTATCCTTCCTAATGTTACATCACTTTGAGAGTAATACATACCAAAACTACGGCTAAAATCTGAATTTTATAGCACAACTCATTGAAAGCATATTAACCTGATAGGTATATAGATCTTATCAATCACATGTATCTCATAGTTGGTCAAGGTATGATTCTATGGAGATGAACATGATTAAGGTAAATCAGGACTCACTTATCTAGTCAGGTTTGATTCCTGTTGTTACAACTTTGTGGCATCTAAATGAGGATTACAATGTATAATTGGCAAGACCAAAACGATGAATAACATGTCATTTCCGAGTTTTTATTTTTTGACATTTTCTTTTTGAAGAAAACCTTGGAAACAGGCAAGGAAATGCACAAAAGCATGACAATGCATGTGCAAGTCATCAACTGGGCCATGAAGACAGTATAGGCAAGTATTAACAATTATATATCAAAACATACCTTAGCATTGGGATTGAAAAATAACAAATTGAACTCTGGATTGACTCTCAACTTAGAAACAATCTGCATTTGTGAAAAATAAATAAAAAACTAAGAATGAAATTTATGGAACACAATAGAATAATCAGAATTTCATTAACCCTATAAGAAATTGATAGTACATAATAGAGCCAAGGACAGATATTTAAACACTACTGAAGAACAGCATTTAACAAAATCATACCTGTAAGCGTATAGCATCTGCAAGAACTTTTTCCAGAGTAGGAAATTTAGCAGAAAAATCACTACCCATGGTATCAGCAAAGCCAGTAACAGCGGCACGAACTATGCACTGAGAAACAAAGAACCACACTTGGCTAAAATTCTATACAAGTTCCAAATTTTCAGCATATGTGAAAGCATAAATATAAGTTTCCTGAACTAATGATGTGGGCTAATGCCTATTTCCTGAGCAAGTTGAATATGATGCAGATTTGAAATATGACACGCTGTTCATTTCATTCATGTGCGTGTAGTCTACAGTTAAAACTCTTAAGAAAAATTGAAATGGAAATGTTACCATAAAAGGTGATACCATACTAGAAAGATGAAGGCAATTAAGTTCAGGCAATACCTCTCCCGATTCATTTTGCAAGACCAAAAACTTTTCCCAGCTTGATTTAGACCACTTGGCTACATTTGCATGATCCCAATACGCCAGCCCTTCACAGCTGATCAACTCCCATTTCAAAGAAAGAGAAGATGAGTTTGCAAAAGCATTTCCAGAAGTATCAATGCCAACTGCAGCTATTCGAATAGTTTGCCCATTTGCCACTGTAATGGGGTTGGCATGGATTGTCCCTATGCTACGATCAGCAAGAGCCGCAGTCCTTATAGCTTTATGACTGTTAACTGAGGATTTCCACAGCAGCCAATAGTATTAAAGTGGATCTTAATGAAATTTGAAACAAATTGTCGTTGCATGTCTATGAAGATCAAATAATCCTTACCTGGTTCATCAACAATGAGAGCAAGTGAAGAAGGAATCCTACACGTTAGGGACAATACAACTTCTGCTATTGCTGGCACAGGGTGGTCATCTC
This sequence comes from Macaranga tanarius, assembly GCA_949673435.1. Taxonomy (NCBI): domain Eukaryota; kingdom Viridiplantae; phylum Streptophyta; class Magnoliopsida; order Malpighiales; family Euphorbiaceae; genus Macaranga; species Macaranga tanarius. The sequence continues at coordinate 12,580 of CATIWO010073589.1, read as the reverse complement.
CAACCATATTCCCACGTTTGAAAACCAATTGCTGAGACATTTCAAATTAGAGTAAAAAAATAAATCATGATCATATCAAATGGATGTGAAGATGGAAGGAATTAAGAATGCACCATGCGACTTTAACAACAGTCGTAATGATTATGTTATTCTTACTGCTATTATTATCAGAAGTAATAAGGAGTGCAAAAGAGAGTTCAATACTCACAAATATCCCTAGAGTTTGGCATGAAACTCTATACATACTCTGATGTCTTCTAGAGATTGGATGTGCATGAACCTCATCTTTAATGTAAGTGCGCTTATCATCAAATATTTCCACAGTTTCAATGAAGTCAACGCCTTTGTCCCAGAACTCAGGACCTCCAAGAAGAATAATGTCTAGACTTGTTCTAGGGACAAGATATAGCACTTCCAAATTTTCTAGATGATTACTTGCATTAGCATAATCCAAATCAAACCAGTACCCACCAAATTGGTTGCCATCACCTTCTTGACGAACAATAAGTGGTGGATATGCTGCAATAGGTGTTGATGCTTTCAAAACAATATATCCATGAAAAGAAAGATCATAGGGGTGAGATTCTTTTGACAGTGTTGCATGCAGCATGGTCCGACCCGAAGCAGAAGCATACACAAATGTCCATGAGCACAATGGGCCATAACCATGGAGATCAACATTTCCTAGCTTTTCTAAAACAGAAGGATCCTCGGTTGCATTGACAACAATAAAAGACTCACTTCCAGCTCTCCATCTTATGAATGAGTGAAACACATTGCAACTATAAAAAGAGGCACCTGAAAATCCAAAAGGACAACTTTATGAAAAGAACATGAAAATAAAGCAACAAAAGCACATTCATCGACTGCTGGAAATGTATCACCATTAGATGCTTTCATCGTTACAGCAGCATAAAGATGTGATCCAACAACAGTCTCCACAGGGAAGTTTTTCAGCATAATCATGGATGATGGAATAGAAACTTCAACAACCACCTATTAAAAGAAAGGAGGAAATCTGGTAAGCCAGCATGAATTAAGTAACAAGAATTTTCTTTCTTTTTTATTTCAATTTGCTTTTCACTATAATTTGCAAGATTACATTATAACCCAACAAATCACATTAAAAATAAGAAATTTTGATCAAAAGCAACAACTAAAATTAGAAGCCCCTATGTAATTTTAAACCTATTTGATCTCCATAATTCTCTCTCCATTTTAGTACAGAGCCTAAAAGATTCATTAACATGGAAGTGATGCAATTTAGTTTCCAGTTCAGTGACTCAGTATCCAAATAAATTATGGAAGTCCAGGGATCTCTACAGGAACAATTTCTAAGTTGAAAAAGCCAATAGGTAGGATAACATAAATAAAGCAGCAGATTATTCCAGACTGTCAATTATATCAACTAATTTTCTTCTTTCTGTAAGAATGGAAACAGTAACTTCTTTAATTAGGATTTAACTCGGTGAACAGGTGGTTCAATCCTTTTGGGTTCTGGTTTGAATTACATGTCCTTTTCTCAAAGAACCAAGAAAAATTAAAAAGAAAGATGAAATAAAAACAGTTAATACAGTTACTAAAACAGTACCATAATATTGTTACCTCAGCATAATTGAATGAATCAAAAATGGACACTACTTTGACTGTTGCTTTTCCAGGCTTTTTTGCCTGAACAACCCCTGATGCAGAAACTGATACGATAGACATATCAGAAGAAAACCATTTGTAATCACCGGATGCTTTTGCACAACCTATACAACACAATAGGTTGGAATGTCTTTCAGCAATTCAGAAGCAGGTTGAATATTTTTGTCTTCATGGTTGAAAATGTTAAAAAGAAAAAAAAAAAAAAACACCAACCTCCTGAAGCCTTTAGCTCCACCTCCTGGTAAACACCAGGGGCCCAGGGAAGGAGAATCTTTTGAAACAGACCACTTGTTCTATCCAATATAAATTTTACTTGATCACAAACCATTACTTCTTGCACAACGTCAATAACCTATGAAGAAATAGAACCAAACCAAAAATTACAGAGGAACAAAAGGAAAACAAGTGCAAAATGTTCTTACAAGAAAAGTCCAAGGCCTCACCTCCTTTGACTCCTGCTTCCCAATAAAATAAGTTAAAGAAGCTGTTAATTCTCCCAGTCCTTGGGAGGTTGGTTTCAGAATTCTAGAATTGCGCCAACTGTATTTGGCCTCAATGTCTTCCGAAAGCATGAAAGTTGTCCAGTAATCAGACTGCTCATCATGCAACTTAAGATCATCATTCTGCAGAGCAGGGAAACAATTCTCGGTGAGGAAAATAAAGAAAAAAATGGTGGAAGAAAAACAGAATGTCTTGGCAGACAAGTTTCATGCTTAAATAAGAACAAGGAAGTCTCAAATAGATTATATATATATATATAGAGAGAGAGAGAGAGAGAGAGGAAGTGCAAAGAGTATGAGCAAAAGACATTAAAAAATCTACAGTCACTCAAGAATTTAATGTCCGGCTGTATTAAAACATATCAAAACATAAGATTAGAGGAGACATCTTTCAGTCATTATAGGCATGTATTTTAGCGGATCAGGACAACTTCAACTGGCAAAGCACATGAAACTTAATGAGAAAACAACTGCTAAAACACAGAAAGCATTGATGTAATCCATAGCACAAATAACCTCATGAATATCCAAATCCTTTAGCTGTCATTGTGCAAATAAAAAGATGAAGATCCATTGCAGAAACAAATGATGATATTATTCCATTACGAATAATAGGTACTATGAGATTTCTCTATTGAATTGAAAAGAGAGCAGATAGCTCAGCTTATTATTGATGCAGCACAATTTAAAATAAAAATTTATGGGGTGAAGAAGTCAATCCACTAGACAAGGAGCAAAACTAACACCTAACTGTACATAAAGTCTAGGATGGGTCCAATGTCCAACTATCATGTTATTTTTCCAATTTTTTTTAGTGGAATTATTATCAATATGATAAAGCCCAAGGATTTATTCAAGACCTATGAGCCTATAAATTGAATTTAACTTATACATCCAAAAGTAGAAATGATATAAGGAAACTGAAAAAAAAAAAAAAAAAATCAAATAAAGATGCACAGGAAAAAAAGAAATAACAAACTACAAATGCAACTAGCATATACCAAGACTGATGTCGCACAAGAAGAAAGCATGAGTTACCTCTGTAATGTAGATTTCATGTGCATCAGGTCCCCGTGAGAAAACCTTCATTTGAACAAGATACTGATGGCCAGAAACAACATACCAAGTTTCCATAGATGAAATGGTTTTCAGTTCTTCAATAGGATCAGTGGAATTGGACAGTGGCATTATATACAAATGCAAACTATCTGGTAAAACAATATTGAGCGAAGACATTTGAATGTGCCCTGCAACTCTAGTATCTTCAACAATGACTGTTGCTACCCCTAAGTTCAGTGCACGAGCAAAACCTATCATAGAGTCCACCTCAGCCACAGAAGAGTTTGAAATGGACCATCTATGGTGTGGAGACGGCAGAATTACCACTGAATTTGCAAACATAAAGAGTACAAAGAAAATTGAGAATAATGCTGTTGGTGAATTGGATTGTAATTTGCACATGCAACTTTACAACTAGCCAATAGTAAAAAGAAAAAAAAAAGAGAAAAAAAAAATTCACAAAAGATAGAAACAAATGAAAGGTCGTATTGCTGTTTCTAAGAAGATCATGCCAAAAGAACTAGACATGCTCATATTGTCCAATCCGAGTCAAGAAAATAATCCTAGTTGAATCCTCTTTTGAAACTAAAATATTTTTCTGCTACTCAGCTGTTGATAATTGTTCCATCTTATATAGCCATATATAGTTATGGGAGTCAATATATCTAACTCATTTGGAAGTAGATTAGCCATAAAATCCACCAAATTAAAATCCTAGTAAAAATATTGAAGAGGCAAAACCTTGTGGGACATTTGCACGAATAACTTTAAGATTGTATTGAATAGCAGCACCAATGAGAACATAAACAGGTGAGGGAGGCTCAAGTGACATTGCTTCTGCTACTGTTAGAACAACCTCATCAGCCATGTTCTTCAACTTTGGCTCAAGCAAATGCACAGAAACATTTTCATGTCCAATCCCAACCCCTTTCACCACATACAAATCCGAGAATACACCCTGCAAAGCAAATACTTAAATTGTGAGATGATTATCAGAATGTTGTAACATGCTGAAATTTTTCGTTATATCCATTGTTCATGGACATACAATATCTTCAAGTTTTATTCGAATATTTAAGTCACCGCATAATCCACCACAATCACTCAGAGGAGACTCCTTCAAAGGAACATGAGCAAGGTGGTGGGGCAATTCACCAGTTTCAGGTAGCAAATGCCACATGAATTGCAGGCCCACCAGTGATGAGAATTCATTATCTGCAATACAGATTCACAAAAAGAAAGAAAAAAAAAAACCAACAACAAATATCAATAAACAACATGAGAAATGTGAGTAAAATTTTCAATCTAGACATAGAGAACTGAATGACAGAGTTTCAAACGGCAAAGATAAGAAAACCCTTCACAGCCACAGCTAATAGTAAGCAAAGTGCAGACATCATTTTTTTTGAACTGGGGGAGGGGGAGGCAAGGTTTGAACCCTTGACCTATACATGCCTTGAAGGGAGCTTTACCACTAGGCTACTCAACCTTCGGCAATTAGACAGACATGATAGTTCAAAAATCTAAGCCTTTTCCTAGAACTGATTAAATTTCTACAAACCTTCAGCTCATATACTTAATTGAAAATTACGGCCAACAACGTCAAAGAATTTAAAATTTACATAAAGAAATTCAATGAGGTTATTCTATCCAATATTTCTAAACAGAGGAAAGCCTTAACATTAGCTCTTAGATAACCACTTGCAATATTAACACGCAACATAACTAGGGATATAAGGCACAGTAAGACAAGCAGATTCACAGAAATGATAATTACTATATCTATGAATTAAAAATAACAATAATAATAATAAACACAATCTCATCAGAAATTAAGTATATGCTGTTAATCAAAAATAAAATCAAACACGTGAGCCGGATCACAAATTTAACACAGAACCGAAGATATTCATCAACGAAAGTAAGAATTCAATATTCAACAGTCTATAAATTAAAACACAAGTATTATTAACATAATCTGGACCTTCAATATCAAAGGCACGAACACGGAGAGTAGCTAGTCCCTCCAAATCCAATTTAACAGAATTATGAAATATCTGAATTCTGGAAATGTTATCGATAAAAACTTTGCATCGAATAACAATTCCTGAGTTCACATCAGCAGCATAAACTGCAGTTTCCTTTCTACCACTAAATGGAGCAATTGACCTCAGCCGTGCACTCGTGGAGCACCTGCTGCTCGAATTATACTCCGGCAGCACAGATAGAACATCATGATGATCCCACGACCTGCAATAATTCATTTTTAAAATTTTAAAAAAAAATCAGCACAAAAAATTTTTTAAAAAAAAACTATAATTTTCAAAATGTACCATTTGAAGCAGCCATCGCTTCCTTGAAGCCGATACTCAACAGGATGAGTCATTTTAGGAGGCAAAAGTATGTTAACATCGGCAATGTGCGGACCGGAAGCCAAATCCGACGTCGTTTTCTCAAGAAGAAAAAGGAAAACAACCGCGAAAAGTGCACGACGCAGCAGCATCGGTCTTCAGCTTCAGAGAAAATTAATGAAACAGCAGATGCAGATTAAGCTCAGTAAAAGTGAATTTTTAGAGTAAATTAACTGATTTTAAACAGCATTTTGAGTGATTTTATCTTAAGCTTAAGCAAGAAAAAAAATGGAGGGAAAAGGAACAGATTCGAAGGTGAGTTTAAGTTACTTCGATGATCAAAGATGGAAAAAAAACCCTAAAATCAGGGTTTTAGCGGGTCTTTTACTTCGGGTGAGTGATCGCGGATGGACGGGAATAGTGAAATAAGGTGGGATGGAAAGAGTTTGATTGCGTGGCGTGAGGTTATTGGTTGTGATATGACAAGACTTGTTATTAGAAAAGGAAGTGCTCGTGGTGAATTATTTTCAAAATGGCTGATATTGACACTCCTTTTTTGGTTTTTAGCACCCTTATGGGCATTTTCTTGTAGTAATTTTGAAAAAAAAAATTATAATGCATGAATATGGTGAGCAAAAAAATCGAAAACGGACAACTTTTGGTTCGGTTCTGGTTTTTGACACTAAAAATTTCAGTTTTGATTTTTAATTAGAAAAATTAAAAATAACCGAACCGAATAACTTAAATACATATTTATTATAAAAATATTAAGTAAAATATATTAATTAGAAAAAATTATACATAAATATTAAAATTATAAATAAAAATATTTTTTTAGTTATATAATTAAAGAATAAGCTTAAAAAATTATAAAATAATAAATAAAATATAAAATTAGTTAACCGAATAATCGACCGAACCGATTCAGTTCAGTTCAATTTTTAAGGATGATCGATTCAGTTTCGGTTATGCATTTTTGAAGGTTCGGTTAATCGGTTTTGGTCAATTCAGTTCAGTTCTTGACCGAAACCAACCATGCACACCCCTAAATATGAATACGAGAACATATATTAGAAAGGGTAATTTACTACTCCTAAACTTTATTCTAATTCATTAGTTCATTTCTATATTTTTAAAAGCCAACTAAATATTCCTTCATGTTTGATTTTATTAAGTATTTTTCCATTTTGCTAACTAAATATCCCTTAATTTTACAATAAAAATATTAAATTAGAGGGTGTATTTAGTTAGCATAATAGGAAAATAGTTAATAAAATCAAACTCGATAGGGTTATTAGTTAACTTTTGAAAATATAAGGACGGACTAGTGGGTTTGGCCAAATCTCAGAGGGTGTTAGTAAATTATTCTATTAAAAATAATACTATATATATATATATAATGATTATTAATAATTTTATAGTAAAATTAATATATAAAATTTTAAAAAGTTTATTTAGTTATAGGTTTAACCCAAAGAATAAAAATGTTATTAACAATTTTTTTTCTTAAATTTCTTTTTGCAAATATCCAACAGCAAGAGATGCAGTTTTATTTTTAATATTCAAAATTAAATATAAAACTTTACAAAATGTCTTCTACGTTTAATGGGTGTGTCAGATTTCGTATTCAAAATGTAAAAAACAGACATAATTTTATATGTTTAATGCATATAAACAAAATATTGAATACATACACATTTCAAATATGTGTCAAATGATGCAACACTAAACTCCGCTATGTTCATCAATGAACTTAGCTCTGCTCATGCCTAGATCACGGAGTTTTGCTCTCATAACTATGAACAAACGATGGCTGGTTTAAGACTTCTTACTATCGCTCCAATCTTCACATGCCCTTGTTCCTCGATATCGATCATGGAGTTCAATACCGACATCGGCTCTGAGATATCCTATGGTTGTTTTAACTAAGGGATTAGTACCTCTAAATCCAAGGCAAGAGTCCCTTCCTTCTCTGCATACCCTTAAAAATTCACTGTAACAATGAAGGGGTGGGATTGATCTTCATCTAACCTTGAACCCATTAAAAATACACTGTAATGATAAAAGGGAGCAAATCGGAGCAAATCTGATTACATATATGTGAAAAAAATTATTACATATGTGAAAAATACACTTATATATGTATTATAATAAAAAAAAAATAAAAAGATTTGGGTGATCGTTAGCCAAAAACTACCCACGAAAATCAACAACAAAAAGAAGAAAATGTATGACTTGCAGAGAAAGACGGAGGAGAGAGAAATAATAAACCCAATAGTTATAAAAAAGAAAACGAAAATGATGGATGTCTCACCGCGAGACATCCATCGTTGAGGGTGCAAATTACCATTTCACCCTTTGAGAAAAATTTTTTGATAAAAATATAATTTGATGTGTCAAATTACATTTTTACCCCTCACCGTTTATCTCTTCCCTTAAAATGGGGGGTAGTTTTTAGATTTTACATGGTAGTGATCTTGGTTTATATTTTTAGTCCAATAGAGATTTTACCCATATTTTGTATAAGGATTTTTTATAATGCCCTGCACCATGTAAACTTTCATGTTTTCTTCAGTAACGAAACTTCTTATTCCAAAAAAAAAACTTTATAAACTACTAATAACCGTTGGGATCAGCTGACATAAAATTGTTATCGCTTAAGCTAAAGTTTTGTGTTCAAGTCATGACGAACGTAGTCACAGTAAATAATTGTTGAGAGATTTTTGCCTCCTTTATGATCCTACCCGAATCAAAATAAATTAGTTAGAGTCCAGTAAATTCTGAATATAAGTGGTTCAGATAAAAAAAAAAAACTTTGTAAACTTTGTATGAAGTTGCCTTTTTCTTTATTTTATCAATAAAAATTAATGTCAATAAAATTTTTGTTTTTTCAATTAACACCATTTTTTCTAGCATTTTTATCGAGATTTTTTTTTTATCTTTTGTCTTTTTCAATTTAGTTACCTTTTGCGTTTATAATTTAGGATTTAAATTATCAAGGATAAAATTAAATAAAATTACACTTTTTTAAAACAAAAATAAATAAATAAAATTACACTTTCAACATTCTAAATTATCCAAATTAGACAAGAATTCTTACAAACTTAAACACTATTAAAATTCAATTTATCATACAGTAACCGAAAAAATACACCTTTTTCGGTTGGTGTTTAACAAGATCAAACCAATTTGACGATAAATAAATAAATAAATAGATGAAACACAAATTGTCTGAAACAGAGCATGGTAGTTCTACTTATGATATTATACATTATATCTTCTTCTGCTTCCTTGTATTGTATGATTTCTTATGAGGGTTTGAATCCTGATAATATACATTCTGCAACTGCGGCTCTTGTCGAAGTTCAAGGCAATCAACGAAGCATCTCTATCAGTTGAGCAACTATCTTGGTTGGTTCGGCTTTGAGATTTATTTGCAAACAATTAGGTTTCTCCAATGGCTGCTTATACTTCACACTCAGCTTATTGCCCTAATCTGCGGCAAAAACTGTGCCCTGAACGATGGTGATACGAAAGAGGAGATGCAAACTGATTAGCTTCAACTTCCTCTGAGCATCGGACGATTAGATTTAGGTGATCGTGTGAGAATGTCTGGCATTTGCAAGTCATGGAGATTCTTAGCTATGCAAAAGGACATTCCAGTTCCTCCTCAATTGCCCTGGTTGATGATCTCTAGAGACAGCAGCAGCAGTAAGCAATTTCGATTTCCATGGCCTTTCGGATGCACAAACACAAAGGCAAAAGTAGGCTTCCATGACATGTCTTGTAATAAAATGCATAATTTCACTCTTCCAAAGTCTGTTCAACGAGGGCATTGCTTTGGTTCTTCAAAAGGTTGGCTTTGGATATCCCATTGGAATTATCAAACTGTGCAATCCCCATTAACTTAGTTCCTGATCTTGCACTAACCACTCTTGATGAAGAGGAAGAAATTCAAGGAAAAGGGTACAACATTAGCAAATATGCTCTCAGAGACTCAGCTTAATTTGGTGGAATCATGCAGTAAGTTGTTGATACTTCATAAGCTATATGTGATACTTTATACAGTGAGGAAGACAAGGGTGTTTTTAAATACCATCAAGTAAGGAAATTTGAGCTCTATAACATCGATCACAGTGTACGTGGTGCTAGCTTGAATAATGACCAAGTGTTGTTTGGTGGAAAAAATGGATCACCACTATCACTTTCAGCCAAAGATTTCAGTGGATTCCAGGGAAATTGCATACACTTTGTCAATGACATGACTCATAATGGTCTTCGCGATTTTGATCCGACTGTTGTTCGTGAATCTGGAATGTTCTACTTTGAGAATGGGAGGATTACACGTTGTTATCCTAGTCTGAACTACCCTACAACGATGATTTGGTTTACACCATATGTTAATTTCACTTGTATTAAATAGTTATGTGATACAGCTTTTATTTCCCTTCCTTAATGCAGCGATTGTGATTAAGTTTTAGCTAAGTTAACATGCCTTCTATAGCTCAATTATGTTGCTTTTCAAAAATTATATACAAATCGTAATAATAATTAATTAACTTATTCGCAGTCTTTCTCTAATTTTTTGCTGCATACTACATTACTGATTTTGATTGCTTAAGTTGTCATGACTTGTGAAGTTTTCTGGCGGTGATTTTTTTTTTTTTTTAACTTTCAAAGTTGCACAAGCATTTGTTGTGGAAAATGTGTATGCACCTTGATTCTGTATTATTGACATGCTTTTATTTGTTGGCCTTTTTCCCTTGTGATGATTCGATATGCTTATAGTTATATGCATGATACTATAGCATGAGCTTATTGAATCAGCATCTAAATAAATTAGCGCAAACATATTTAGTTATAGTTGCAGCATGCGCATCATCTCACATAGCTTTTTTAATCCATTCATTTTTAATTATGGAGAAGACAAGCATTAAACATATTGGATCAACTCTACTCAGCAGATTCATATTGCAAAATCCTTTTTTGTTAAGACATTGGAAAAACTATATCCTTCATTATTATTCCTGTTCTTACTGACGGTGCACTCTATCAGCCACTCGGCTCTACTCCCTCATTTAGAGGCTTAGATCATAAACTGGCATGGTAATGAAGATGAAGATGAACCTAGTACAACTTGGTCAATCTTATACTTACGCAGACTATACTGATCATATCTTCGCATCTGAACTATCAAACTGTGGACTCCATGATTGCACTAGCAAGCGATGCCCGAGTATAATCCACGGACCATCCACTAGGGCATGTTGTGCATCCGACTCATTCTTGAACTTGACTACAAAATAGTTGTTTTCCATGTCGATAACAGTAAAGCCCTTGGTCGTTCCCCGTAAAATCTCTACCCTGGAACAAAGGGTACTGTACCCAATTGTACGTCCAAGCAGTTTGACAACCACTGCATGCTGCCATGGCTTAATAAGAGCCTCATGAATCCGTCGCGAAAACTTGATGGATGGAATAGAATCCTCTACGTTGATTACCACATCATCGTCCCAAATATCTATCTCCACATCGTCCCCAATAGAATCCTCTACCCTCTTTTTGTAGAGGCGTTTGCATGAGTTTGTCTCTGAAAGACATGAACCCTCCATCCTCTTCTTTCTCCCGAAACCTCTCCTTCTTCGTTGACAGATCGTCCTCATCAGCCGGAGGTGGAGGTTCCTTCCCAAGGTTTTGGTCGCCCTGGGACGTCATAGGGTAATTGCTTCGTTAAAGGGAATCCTCTTTTATATATTTTCATTTTTTTTTTCTTTGAATGCCCATTTGGAAATACAATAAGGATTCCTACGAATAAATCTTTATTTTTCCTTTTATATAAGCAAAGGAACCGCTATACATCAGCTTTTTGGTAGGTCAATATTTTGTAATCATTTTCTTTTAATAATTTTGATTTTTTGTTGTAACTAATTACATATGCATTGATTCTGTTGAGATTTTATATTTCATTATTAGGCATTTTTATGGCATGCATGCTATAATGAAAAATAAAATTCAATTATATTAAATGTATAAAAAATTCATGTTAAAAAAATATGCACAATTTTTTTTATTGATAACATATATTAAAATATTAATAATCATAAAAAATTTAAATATTGTCTAATAAATGCTCCACGCGTAAAAAAAATATTAAATACACTACAAACACAGTTTCATGTATTTGATACACATAGCATAGATGTCTAACTTGAACATTTATTAGAAAAAAAAAAAACTTGAGATGAAATTTACCCTAGAATATTTTGATTTGCCAGTGAGAGTGGCCTAATAACAACTTCTCTTTAAAAACATTTTTAGTTATATAGAATTTGAATTTTATTGTTGTTGATTTATAAAATTAAATTTTTCTAATTTAAAAAGGAAAAGTTATCTCTATTATGAAGTCTATTAATATTTCGATTATTTTATTTCTCTATTAATTAAGAAACAAGGTTGTCTTTTCACTAATGTCATGCCTATTTTATTGCCATTCTTACTATTCATGAAATCATAAAATCTTAAATTCTTAGGGTGTGTTTGGTTCAATTCCACCAAGGAATTCATTTCATTTCCAAATGAATTCCCAATAGAATTCATTTCCAAATGAATTTTCATTAATGAAGTGTGTTTGGTTCAAATGAATAGTTTATAGAATTTATTTGAAATGAATTCCATATTTTATTATTTTGTGTTTGGTGTAAATCTAGAATTTAAGTTACTTTTTAATTTTGGTCAAAAATAGCCTTTTTAAATAGATTGTATTTTTTTTATTTTTTGTTTGTTTCATATTACATAACTACAAATGTGATTATTTAAAATTTAAATTGATAATTTGATTTCTTTTAAAATATTACATAGTTTTTTTATATATTATATAGCTTTTTTTTTGTTCATTTTCCAGAGTATAGCTTAACAAAACGAGCTTCAACATATGTACTTGACCTTACATGGCCTTGGCTTCAGCAATTCATACTTGATTTTTGACCTCTGCGTGCTTTTAATCAATCATCAAGCAGATGG
>CATIWO010073530.1:0-17986 GCA_949673435.1 Macaranga tanarius | reverse complement strand
AATCAGGGTGACAATAATGATAGAGTAGATGATCAAAGAAAGCACCCCAATAAGATCATCGTTTTCCTTAATCCCATTAGGAAAAACACTAGGTAACACGTACAATGGCGATGTACCTAAATCACCATAAACAACACCAATACATTGAAATGCAAGCTTCAAAATTGTTCCCCAATCTGCAACCTGCAATTTTGTAACATGCCCACAAAAAAAAAAAAAAAAATCAATATATATATATAGCACTAGAGTGTCTTCAAAGACATAATATAACATAACATGTTTTACCTTACGATCATGGCTGCGATTGCTGTTAGCCTCCAAATCGAAAACATCTTTCTTCACTAATTTTGGGTGGTCTTGTTCTTGTGGTGATCTTTTTTCTTCTTCTAAATCCGCCATCGTTGTACTATATGTCAAGAATTATTATTAAAAAAGAAAGAAAATTTAATCACTATCAGTTATATTGAGTCTTTTTAACGTTTCTTTCTTTTCTCGAGTAATTAGTATATGCATAAACGTATAGTTGCATGCATTATATAGTGGTTTTTGGGGTGGTTTTCTATTATTGGTGGCCTTGATTTTAGTAGGTGCTTGGTTACTTTTTACTAGTTTCAGGGTCTTAATTAAACCGCGTTGACAGAGAAGATTTCTACAAGGCCACAAGAAATAGATTTCCCAGTTTGCGTAATACAGATCATTGCCAATTTGAAATTTTAATGTTTTTTTTATTCAATTTCAAATTTTAATTTTTGTGATCCTTAAATGGTATATAAGCCTATTAAAACATGTCCATATATTTCATAATGTTATAATAAATAAATACACTATATGCTTATATATTTTTATAGATCTTTAATAATAATTTATAAATACACTATATGCTTATATATTTTTATAGATCTTTAATAATAATTTATCATTATCAAAACTCAGCTGGTAGGGATATTGTCGTTTATATAACAATATCTTGAATTTGAACTTTAGTATAGCAGTTGCATTAAATAGAGATTGTGATATTCGGGTGAAATTGAATGAGTCAGAATCCTATAAATTATAAATACTAGTATTTTCAGATAAAAAAATTGTTGAAGCACTTTGTCACTGATTTTTAATTAATTAAATAATAATATTGTTATTTGATCCAATAATATATTTTGTATTAATATTTTCGTAGTGCATGATTTGATATTATATTATTGATAAATTTTGATTTTTATGATTGAACAGTACATTTTCTAAAACAAATTTTGACGAATTAAGCAGTACTATAGAATATTGGTAATTAAGTAATGATTTTTTTAAACCCTAGCCTTCTTCTCTTTTTTTCTCTCAAATTTTTCTCTTTTCTTCTTCTTACTTTTCATTTTTGTTAGCAGAGAGGGGTGATTTTTTATCTTTTTTGGCCTAAAATCACCCCTCTATATATCTTTTTTATCTATTTAATTATAAAATAAGTGGGAATTCCATATAGATCTAAATTTATTTTTTTATTTTTGTTGTTTCGCTGTTTTATTGCGGCGTTTAGTTTTCACCGTCTTGTTGCGGCGTTTAGTTTTTGCGGTCTTGTTGCGGCATTTTTTGTGTATGGGTAATTCAGACAAACAAGGCATATTCGATTCAACAGAGATATCAGATCCAATTGTGGTCGTCAGCAGCACTGAAATCATAGGTATTCTAGTCATTATAGAATTTTTAAATTGTGTAGGCTTTGAGCTGATTTATTATGCTATTAACCTTGGAGATGTGAATATTTTACAGTTTCATCCTTTAATAGTTTTTAGCGGATTTATATTGATGTTTTTCTCGATGTATTGCTGGTTTGAATGAATGAAATTATTTTTATTGTCAAAAAAAAAAAAAAAAAAGTAACGATTTTTTTCCAATAATATTCACACGTAAAACTTTTTTATAAATAGCATTAAAATGATACACATGTTTAATTAGTTGTCCATAGTCAAATGACAAATCTTTTTTAGAAAAAATTCAGACAGATTTAATTTATTGTCCGTCATCGAATGACAATTTTTTTTTAGAAAAAATTCGGACAGGAATTATAATAACAATGCATACAACATTTATCACAGTCACCAAACAATTCTCCTACGTACTAAGTTTCTAAATGGTTTAAAAACCTGGGAAACTGGGGCCTTGAAAAAAAATCGTTATTGTAGTTGATAGCCTATGAAATGTGTTAGGATCTGGTATATGCTTTTACCATTTTCAACTAAATTTTTAGGCTGTTATGAACATGTTTTCATGAATTGGGGTGCTGTTAGGGAATTGGATCAAAAATAGGTTCGCTTGATTTCATTATTTTATATCACAATTTTGCTGCTTGTTCCTGCTACTGTGAGTTTTATTATGTATGAAAGTGGTAGCGTTGGTGATTGGACTTTTTCTATTGATTGTGCCACTTATTTCTTCAATTATAAAGCCTATTTGTCATATTTTAAGATTGTTGTTGGGTTCATAAGCAGTAGCCTTAGATTAATTTCAGATGCTATGTAGATCTTTGCTATCAAGAAAAAGAGTAGGAGAAGAGGTAGTGATAATGTGCAAAAGCAGAATTGCTGCTAGCATATTTCTTCATTTACTTAGGGAGTTTTTTGGGTACTTATCCATATGTTGGTTTTGAGTTTGATTTAGACCTGCCCATTTTGTTATTTATATTACTCTTTAACTCATTGTATATCGATCTCATTAAAAGTATGTTCTTGATCTTTGATTTTCTCTTCACTTTCTTCTTATTCTTTAACCCCATCCTCTTCTTGTTTTTATACTTGTATTTTATGTGACTTTTAGTGTGGGGTGAAATGGGTAGTAAATGATTCTTTATTTTTGGGTAATTCTTAAGAGAAGTAATTGTAAAGATTAATGGACTTGATTCTTTGAAGCATGGGAGATTTAGAAATAAAAGGATGGTGGTGGTTGTTAAGGGCGTGCATCGGTGGGTTTCGGTCGGTTCGGTCAAAGAACCACCAAAACCGACTCAGGGATACTTCTGACCAAAACCGAATCGAATCAGAGAAAAACCGAAATGAACCGAATCGACTCGGTTCGGTTCGGTCGGTTAACCGATTTATTTTTTAAATAAAATTTTTATTTTTTATTTTATATTTTATATTTTTTTAAGCTTATTTTTTAATTATATAACTAAAAAAATATTTTTATTTATAATTTTAATATTTATATATAATTTTTTCTAATTAATATATTTTATTTAATATTTTTATAATAAATATTTATAGGTGTCTGTCGGTTCGGTTATTTTCAGTTTTTTAACTTCAAAACCGAAACCGAATCGGTCGGTTATCTATTTTTCAAAACGAAAACCGAACCGAACCTAAATATAACCGATCAAACCAATCAGTTTGGTTCGGTTCGGTTATTCGGTTTTTAGGTTTTTTTGCTCAGCCCTAGTGGTTGTAATTCCAATTATTAAAACCTTAAACCAAATTGTTAATAGAAATCTTACATGGCACTCGTGTAACATAGCAATCAAACATGGCGGCATTGTGGATGACATCATCGCCCACATGGACATATTTCAAGCCATGTATATATGCACACTCTATTAGAGATAACAGAGTAGGACTAATGGATAATTTTTTATTTATTTACTGAACTCAATTGTTAATAATAAATGTTATAGGACTAAATTGAAAAATAAATAGAACTAATAGAACTGAAATTGTTATTATCCCCGAAGGAAAATAAAGTTACATAAACTTTCCATTGAATTCAAAGATGGATCGATTGTCCACTACCTACTCTTTTACTCAGGCAGGCACGAAGAGGAGAGTCAACCATACCACACCATGAAAATTCTCAGACTCTGTTACAGATGCATAATGTTAATAGCTGTCTGTTACTCAAATTCAATACGAGTACATGCCGAGAGGTTCGAGGATTTTGAAGCAGGATTAAAAGTGATACAAGATGCAGTTGATAAAGTCAATAACATTGTCGAAGGAACTTGTGCTCCATCTTGTGGTTCATGTTTATCATCTGACGATTACATGCTGTACTACACGTATCCTTTCCTATATATCTTTCTTCAGTTTCTTGAATTGTATTATGACCGTGAGTAATTGAATTATTGGCAAGATTTTGCTTACTGGGTACCTCTATATTCAGTTCAAAAATTGATTGTGCAATAATTTCATTGTGACGGTGAGTAATCATTAGCAAGATTTTGCTTACGGGTACTTCTGTTTTCGGTACAAAATTACATTATTTGTATTGTGAATATGAGTAATTATTTGCAAGATTTTGCTTACTGGGTACCTCTGCTTTCAGTTCAAAATTACATTTTGTTGTGACTGTGAGCAATTGAATTATTAGCAAGATTTTGCTTAATGGGTAATCTCTATTTTCAGTTCAAAATTATTGGGTACTTGTTTATCTATGTATTGTTCCTTTAACTTGCCTGAGGCAGAGTAGTTTATAACCTCAGTACCGCAAAGGGTGATTTTGCTGTGAAGTTGTATGGCAAGTATAAGGAGATATTTGAAGAGCACATCACTTCTAAGGTTAGATCGAATTGAGAGATTCTACAAACATTACTTGCTTACAAGACAGATTATATATAGATTTGTGAATTTGATTTTTATCATTTCTTGTTATATTTATATATACAACAGGTGCTGCCTTCTTTAAGGGAGAAGAGAGGCCAAGATTTGTTGCAAGAATTGGTGACACAATGGGCAAAGTACAAGATTATGACCAGATGGTTTTCAAGATTCTTCAATTATCTTGATAGATACTTTACTCCCACTAGAAGACTTCCGTCACTTAAGGAAACAAGCTTCATAGCTTTCCAGGACTCGGTAAGCTTCTGTTTCTGGAGTGGGGGTCAAATTGAAGTGTCTGATCCATTTAGCAGAACCCAAATATTCACTTTTTGACACATTTTATGTGCAAATTTTGAGTTTCAGATATATGGTGAGATGAATGGACTAATAAGTAATGCTGTTATATCAATGGTATGTTCTTCAATTAGTTATGGAGACACATTTTGCATTTCATATTCAAGTCTAAAAGGCCTGACTTATGGAACTTCTGATCATCCTTAGATCAATGGAGAACGCAATGGAGAAGAAATTGATCAGGCATTGGTGAAAAGTGTTTTGGCCATCTATATAGAGATGGGAATAGATTCAAATAAATATTATGAGCAAGATTTCGAAGAAGCAATGCTTAAGGACACTGCTGCATTTTATTCAGAAAAAGCCTCCAACTGGATACAAAATAAGTCCTATGATGATTACTTGCTTATGGTATGAATGTTGTATTCATCTCCTAAGTAATTATTTTACTAAATTTTGAAGAGATTGATATTGCTTCTTTTTCATAGGTTAAACAATGTTTGAAGCATGAGAAAGATATAGTTTCATATTACCTGCAAGCCACGCCCCAGAACAAGTTGCTGCAGGTTAGCTATTTTGAGCATTTTTGCTGGGTGGTCTTTAGATTAGGTGGTTGCATTTGCTTCTTTCAGCTAACATTTATACGTCAAATTTTGTTTCGAAAGCAGGTTGTTGAACATGAATTGCTCAATGTACATGCCAGTGAACTTGAAGGAATGAAGGAAGCCACTTGACCGTGTGTTGTAGGGAAGCTGTGAAAATGTTGTAATACTATTGTCATACCCAAAAGTTAATCAATTTGTCTCATGTTTAGTACTGGCTTCATTTATACAAAGGGAGCAGGCGTATCCGGTTCAAAGTTTACCTAGAATCCCTCGCTATTAGAGCTTTGTGCAATGCCTCAATGCATAATTCTACATAATATGTTCCCGTCTCAGTTTTCAAATTGGTTACATGGCATTAAACAGTAACTTTGTTAAGCCTTTTAATATTTTCTGTTTGATGTGCTGCATATCTGGCTTTGCTCAAATGAACCTTGTGCTGTAGCATATCATAATGAATAAATTACAAATACATTTAACCATGGTCTGATTGATAATAGAATTGGCTAAATTTTGCAAACGCTAATAGAACATAAACAGAGAATATGGTCTAAAATGTCTCCTAGCATATAAGGTAGGAGTGTAATCGAGCCTAGTCGAGTCGATGTATTGCCAAGTTCGAACTCGACTCGACTCTCAAATTCAAAGCTCAAACTTGACTCGAATTCGATCGAACTTCTTTTCTTAAAGCTCAAGCTCGACTCGATTAAGTAATTTATACACTCGAATTGGACTCGACTAATTATATAAAATTTCTAAAATTGTAATATATATATTTTTTAGAATATTCAAGTCTGCCTCGAGTTCGAAATCGATTTAATTTGATAAGATATTTTTATAAATATACACAAATTCGATTAGGTTCACGAACCTATCGAGTCAAATATTTATGAGTTCAAACTCGACTCGATTATTATCAAATCGGTTTCAAATTTTTTTCAAATCAATTTCGAGCAACTCGCAAGTCAACTTGACTCGGTTACACGCATAATATAAGGGAAGGCAAGTATCAAACTTAAGACATGCAACCTCTCCATAAAGAGCTCGTACACTGTATGTTATTGCAATGAAGCCGTACTAAATCTCAAATAAATTATTTTGGACTTCAAATTTTTACCACTTGTGTTGCAAATTATTTGGTAGTTAATTTTTTTTTTGTTTTATTTTATTTTTATTTTTAACACTACAAAATAAACGTGATTTGATTAGTTATTAACAAAGTGAAGTTCATCATCTAACATCTATTGGTCCAAGCCATAAAAAGTTTGTTTGAGTTTTATGTACGGATAAAATAAATAATGAGAGAGTTTTGTCCTTTTTGTAATTCTACTCAGCTCGACTCCAAAATTAATCAGAGTTCTTATAACTTCTAAATATCAGAAACATTAGATAAAAAAAAAAATTATTTTCTAAAAATAAAAAAAATCATAAAAAGTACCTTAGTTATGTGGGTAAGAATGGAAATTACTTTTTTCATTTTTACTGAAAACTAATTTAATGTATATATTTATTCGAGTTAATGTATCTATATTAATTTTACTTTAACATCATGTGTGAAAGTCAAACTAACCGTATAATTTTGAGTAGAAAAAAAAAAAAAAAGTTAAGCTCTGGAAAAAAAAAGGAATAACAATAATAGGCACAATACATATTTTACCCCTTGAACTTGATAGTTTTTATCATTTTGACACTTAAACTTACATTTTTATCATTTAAATACCCCAATTTGCCTAAATCATAATTTATAGACCACTTTATGCACTATTGGTAAGACACGTGAAATAACATGTCAGCATACATATGGTGGTAAAATAGCAAAATCATACAAGTACAAGTGTTTATATAACATACTATAGATAAGCTGAGGTATTAATTTGACAAAATTAAAAAGACAATGAGTAAAGTAATAAATTCATATAAGTACGGGTGTCAGCAAATGGATTATCCCATAATAATAATAATAATAATAATAATAGGCTTTTGCTATAGAGGATCCGAGACAGACCCGAGAGAGGCCACAACAACAGCTTTCTTCCTCTTCAATGCTTTGTCGGACCTCCATCTCCATCTCCATCTCCTTCTCTCTTCTTTCTTTTCCTTCAAATCACCTCTTCACTCTCTATCTGATGTTTATGTAGTAGGTAATTCATTTTTTTATAATCATTTCCATTTCTCGATCTCCCTCTCTCCTCTTTTCCATTGTTTCCTCAATTCGATTCTTTTTTTAGCTCAATTGCTCTGTTAGCTCTGATGCTTCTCATTTCAATTACACCTTTATACCTTAATTCTTCTTTTTTTCACTTCTAATTTCATTTTAGGTTTTGTAAGTGATGAATTTGTATTGCCATTTTATTTAGGTGCAGCCTTTGTTTGTTCTTAATTAGGGTTAACAGTTTGTATTGTCATTTGATTCAATCTTCTTTGTATGATAATGTCAACTTCCACTGGCTTTAATGGATGGATTTGTATTTATTTATTTATTTATTTTTGCAGTGTTGTGGATTTTGAGAATTTAGGGTTTTTTGAAATATGACGATGAATGAGCGGAAGACGATTGACCTAGATCAAGGATGGGACTTTATGCAAAAAGGAATTACAAAGCTGAAGAACATTCTCGAAGGGTTGCCTGAGCCACAGTTCAGCTCTGAGGATTACATGATGCTCTACACGTATCCATTCTTGTGTCCATTTTTAGTTTTTTGCAGTGTTTTGATTTGCATTGCTGATGATTCTATTGGTTTTTTAATCTCAATGATTGTCATTTTTCCTTAATTTTTTTCTTTTTAGGACTATATACAATATGTGTACGCAGAAGCCTCCTCATGATTACTCTCAGCAACTGTATGATAAGTATCGTGAATCTTTTGAAGATTATATTACTTCGACGGTGAGGAACATTCAAATTGAGTTTCATACACTTGTGTACTATGTAAATTATTTTAATCATTGTGGTTTGTGGCATTTGATATAAGATAATTGGGACTTTTGTTATTGCTTGTTGTGTTTCGGGTTTTGTAGGCAGACACGTTGGTCCAATCTTGTAGTTAAGTTATTGTTTCTGATTTGAGATCTCATTTGCTCATTTGTATTGTATGAAGTTCTTGTTGATTATGACCTTAGTTATTAGATTCTTTTTATTAGTTTTTCAATACAAGTCTTCTGGGTTCAGGTATTGCCATCTTTAAGAGAGAAGCATGATGAGTTTATGTTGAGGGAACTTGTGAAAAGGTGGGCAAACCATAAAGTCATGGTTAGGTGGCTTTCTCGTTTCTTCCACTACCTTGATCGTTACTTTATTGCCCGGAGGTCACTTCCTCCCCTGAATGAAGTTGGACTCACCTGCTTCCGTGATCTGGTATGTTACCGACGTTATCTTTTTCTGTCAATATTTGTGAAGGTTATTCTTCCTTCTCATGCCTCTTGGACTATTATCTTAACTTGTTTTTTATCATCTACTTTTCACTATATTATTTACTTTAAATCATTTTGTAAATTATGATGTGCATCTTTTAATTTCAGGTCTACCAGGAGCTACATGCTAAAGTGAGGGATGCTGTAATTTCTTTGGTATGGCCTTGTTGCTTTGTCTTAAATGTATAGTTTGCTATTTATTTACTGCATAAGATTAGGCAACAATTGTTTTAATTCAGATTGATCAAGAGCGCGAGGGTGAACAGATTGACCGAGCTTTGCTAAAGAATGTTTTAGATATTTTCGTTGAGATTGGGATGGGGCAAATGGATTACTATGAGAATGACTTCGAAGCAGCAATGCTTAAAGATACAGCTGCCTATTATTCTCGAAAAGCATCAAACTGGATTCTAGAAGACTCTTGTCCAGATTACATGTTAAAAGTAAATTGGATTTTACTTTTCAGTGGTTAAAATAGAACTGTTTACTTATTTCAATTCTGATAAATTTTGTGCATGAACTTAGGCCGAAGAGTGTTTAAAACGAGAAAAAGATAGGGTTTCACATTACTTGCACTCAAGTAGTGAGCCAAAGTTGCTTGAGGTGAGTGGCTTTTGTTTTGATTTACTTATATTATCAGGTTGTGATTTGTGTAATTCTTACTTATTTTTTCCCTTGATAGTAAGGAAATTAGTATGCATTCTTTCTGAATTTTAACTGGATAAATTTCAACTTATTAGTCAATTTTTTGTTTTGTTTTCTCTAGAAAGTTCAACATGAGTTGTTGTCTGTATACGCAAATCAACTGCTTGAAAAAGAGCACTCTGGATGCCATGCATTGCTTAGGGATGACAAGGTATTTAGTGCTTCAATGTTTGTTTGATGCTTAGCTTACTTTCAGACTAGGCCTTTTTTTTAAAAAAAAAAAAAAAAAAATTTGTTTTAGGTGGACGACTTATCACGAATGTTCAGGCTTTTCTCTAAAATTCCTCGAGGCTTAGATCCTGTTTCCAATATATTTAAGCAGGTCAGTCGCCTTCAAACAGTTTTTTATTTAGACATGGTTATTAGAACCATTGGTTGTAATTCTAACTGACATTTCTTGAATAGCATGTAACTGCTGAGGGGACAGCTTTGGTCAAACAAGCTGAAGATGCGGCAAGCAACAAGAAGGCATGTATATCTATTCTTCTTAATTTTACCCTATTTTGTTACAGCCTCCAGTAGATTCTATTTTTCTGTTCATTCATCGTAGGAAACCCCCCATTTTTCCTATTCATCCTCCATCTGCCGCACCCTCGACAAAAAGAGAATGATGGAATAAAATAAATAAGAACATTTCTCTATTTCATGCGATCTGATCGGATGATAATCTCATGCAGTTTTTTAGTTTTAAGATCTTGTAATTCTGGACACTTGTGAATCTTTGCGATAATTAATAATTCATTGCATGATAATTGTAACAATAGAATCTGTAGTTCTACATGGTAAATTGCATGCGGCATAACTCTCAATCTCACTTTTAGCTAAATGTTACTTTTAGTGTTGGACTTTAGTGTTTGTTTATTCGAAAAACCTTATGTGTAAGCTGGCAATGAATTGGTTGTTGGTTTGAAATACATTGACATTCCAATATGCAATTTTCTGATTGGTCCTAGCTTAGATCTGTTCTTTGCAATATTGACTTATTCAAAAAGGTTGCACGCAGTATTTCATTAACAATCTAATTATATGTAAGAATCATGCCATCAGTCATCTCTTCATGTAATTCTAATGCTAGAACTCTTTTCTTTTTTCTTTTTCTTCTTCTTCTTTCTTTTACAGGCAGAGAAAAAGGATGTCGTTGGCTTACAAGAACAGGTAAATCTGTCATTTTTTTTGCATCAAGGTGAAATATGCGATCAAAATGGTTGGGTGCTAAATTTGGTGGTTTTCAGGTTTTTGTTAGGAAGGTTATTGAGCTACATGACAAATACTTGGCATATGTGAATGATTGTTTCCAGAATCACACCCTTTTCCACAAGGTAGACCATTGTTTATAATGTTATGTTGGAGCTCATCATTCTTGGCATACGTAGATTGTGAATGTTCTCTCTACTTCTGTAGGCCCTAAAAGAAGCTTTTGAAGTCTTCTGCAATAAGGGAGTTGCCGGAAGTTCTAGTGCTGAACTATTAGCCACTTTTTGTGATAATATTCTTAAGAAAGGCGGGAGTGAGAAACTAAGTGATGAAGCCATTGAGGAAACACTTGAAAAGGTCTATTCTGCTTTCATTATAGAGTTTGATTGTTCAGGTAGTAAAGCTGATACTCATTATAATATTGTTATTTCAACTGTTTGCATTCTCTGTTGATATACAGGTGGTAAAGCTGCTTGCTTATATTAGTGACAAGGACTTATTTGCAGAATTTTATAGGTAAGTTCTGTCTTTTTGAACAGATTTTTCAATAGATATTCTATATAGAACATTTTCATTTTAGATTTATCATCTTTCGTTACCTGGCTGCTGGCAGAAAAAAGCTTGCACGACGTCTATTGTTTGATAAGAGTGCTAATGATGACCATGAGAGAAGCATTTTGACCAAGCTGAAGCAGCAATGCGGTGGTCAGTTCACCTCAAAGATGGAAGGGATGGTCAGTTTCCTTCTATAGTAAATTGATCCAAAGTTTAC
The DNA here is from genome assembly GCA_949673435.1 of Macaranga tanarius. Lineage (NCBI taxonomy): Eukaryota > Viridiplantae > Streptophyta > Magnoliopsida > Malpighiales > Euphorbiaceae > Macaranga > Macaranga tanarius. Next base: position 6,434 of record CATIWO010073530.1, on the reverse strand, counting down.
AGTAGCCTTTTATCTCTCTTGCAGTGTTGCTTATTAAATAGTTGATATGAAATATTCTGGCGTGCGTTTCTCAAAATTTTCTTTTCTAGGTTACGGATTTGACATTAGCAAGGGAAAACCAAACCAGTTTTGAAGAGTATCTAAGCAATAATTCAAATGCAAATCCAGGCATTGACTTGACAGTAACTGTTTTGACAACTGGCTTTTGGCCAAGTTACAAGTCTTTTGATTTGAACCTTCCAGCAGAAATGGTATGTATGTATATTTTTGTTTTAGTAAGAATGTTGGTGTTCTCGTTGTGCTGCTAAAACTCTTTCTCTATTGCTACTATAGGTCAAGTGTGTTGAAGTTTTTAGGGAATTCTACCAAACAAAAACAAAGCACAGAAAACTTACCTGGATATACTCATTGGGTACTTGTAACCTTATTGGAAAATTTGAACCCAAAACCATGGAGCTGATTGTGACAACCTATCAGGTACTATGCCTTGAAACCTTACATTTGTCAATGTATCCATTCTTTGAGAATAAAAGATGATTTCTCCATTACTGAGACTAATATTGGTATTTTTATTTCTTTAAATAGGCTTCTGCATTGTTGCTTTTTAATTCCTCTGATAGATTGAGTTATTCAGAGATCATGACTCAATTAAATTTGACCGATGATGATGTTGTGAGACTGCTACATTCTTTGTCATGCGCAAAGTACAAGATTCTAAACAAAGAGCCTAGCACAAAGTCAATTTCTCCTACTGATTACTTTGAATTTAACTCCAAGTTTACTGACAAGATGAGGAGGATTAAGGTAATTAAAAGCTTCCAAGGAGTTTTTTGTTCAAACCTACCTGTTGTGTATCATGCAGTGAGAATGTATTAACTTCCTTAAACTTGTAGATTCCCCTTCCTCCTGTGGATGAGAAGAAGAAAGTAATTGAAGATGTTGATAAGGATAGACGGTATGCTATTGATGCCTCAATTGTGCGCATCATGAAGAGTCGGAAAGTTTTAGGTCATCAACAGCTGGTTATGGAGTGTGTTGAGCAGTTGGGCCGGATGTTCAAGGTTCATATTCATAGCATTTTAATCTCGTCATTTCAGCCTGATTTTATCCTAACTGAGCTATCTTAATTGCATTGTAATTTTTCAGCCTGATTTCAAGGCTATTAAAAAACGGATTGAAGACTTGATTACACGAGACTATCTAGAGAGGGACAAAGATAACCCTAATTTGTTCAGATACTTGGCTTAATGTGGCCTGGTTGATTATCCATGAACAACGGCGTGGCAATTATGGCAGCTGAAATTTGCACCAAAGGAAAGACTGGCCCAAAGTTTAAGTTGTGCAAGGATTTATTTATAAAGGAGCCTCTTTTGGTAATTTCTTAGCAGCAGTAGCTGAGTCTGCTTGTACATTTTGCCTTCAGAACCAGATCTCTGAACAACTTCCATAGATTGTGCACCAATGTTGGAGAATTGTAATTTATTCCATAATGATGTCCAGTCCCGGTACCAACTGGACTGTTCAAACGATGTCCAATGCTGGTACCAACTGGACTGTTCTGTATCTTGTCTTCTTATTACTGCAAGTTCATTGCATCACTTGGCGCCTGTTTGTTAATTGTCTTTGCTGCCTCCAGTTGGAGAAGAGAGATGTAATTTGATTTTACTTGCATTATGTTTTGATTGCCAGTTTCAAAACTATCGGGCGAATGGTTTGTCTTTGTATGTGCTATGTGGGCGCATTTCTCATGCGTTCTGTGCATTTTGTATATTCTTTTTCAACAGGAACACTGAATTCTCTTTAAGTAGATTGAAGGACAGGTTTTCAAGTTTTTCATCAATTCATTTGTTTTTTTAAGAAGTTTTACTGGACTTGGATGGAAAGCTGCTCCAATACCAACTGGGAAGGATTATATTTACAGAGTCTTACTCATTTTTGAAGTTATCTAGATCAAAGAGAATTTGTAAATTCAAAATTGGGGAAAAAGATGTCTCATTGGATTCGAAATTGTTTTACGTCATTGCCTATCTCCCTTGTTATCAGAGTCCACAATTTTACAGCACTGTAATTAACATAATCTTTGCAGTTTACCAGAGGTCACTGCCAATTATGCAATTTTTCTTACATTCTCCCATGTTCCAAATATGGGTGGTTATGTATTGTGCACTAGGAGTTCATTGCTTTTATCATTAAACATGTGATTTGGGAGCATCATTATAGATAAAAACCTTACTAGGCCTTCTGTTTATGGTGGCACTATGGATAGCCTTCAGTTGGCGTTCATTCAAAATTTCACTAAATCATCTGTCGCATAGTAATTTCAGTTCTTACATTAAGAATCATTCAATTTTACTTTCTGTATTTCAAATGTGACGATAGTAATTGGCTTGACATGTTTTGCTTTAGCTTATTATTGCTAAATTCTACTGGGAACTTTGCTACTTCCTTGACATAGTAGCAAAGTAATTAAAATGTCCCAACTGCTTGCTTCTATGGAAGTATATTAGAGTCTTATCTTCTACCAAAAATTTTACTATAAATTTTATCTAAGAGCATCTCCAACCTAGCGTTGAAAAACGCTATATTTTGCAATTTGTCTGGACCCTGTAGCTCTTGCGGCAATTTTTTGCTTGCCTTTTATTTTTTGCAAATAAAGGAACAAGGCATTTGATTTATAATTTTTATATATAATTTATTTTATAAATAATAACTTTATTTTATAATTACCAATAAATAATTAATTTATTACTTATAAAATTATTAAATAATAAAATATATTTTTATTAGACAAATATGGAAAATGAATATAAATATTGGATGAAACGTGTAAAATATATAAATAATATAAAATGAGATATGAGAATAAATATATGAAAAATATACTTTTTGGAGTTAAAAATAGAGTAATGGATTAGAGTAAAATTAGTATATAAACTGCACTTTGAAATAAAATTTACTGCATTTTATAGTTTTGGATTGTAGACGGAGCATTCTTTAAATGTAATTCAGACCAACTTTGAACTCACAATAGTGTAGAAAAGATAGTATTCTTTGAATGTAATGTAAGCTCTTACTTGTATATATGGTATTCTCAGTCTATCATGATCTGATGTGAGTGATATGGTGGAAGCTCTTAAAGAGATTTTGCTTTGAGTTGCTCAGTTGTTCCTCATCAATTTCCTTTTAAATGGCATAGTTTAGTTGAGTTTTGTGAGGGACAAAGGATGAACGTTTGCACGCTGTCATCTCATGCCTAAGGAGAAAGAAGGTGAAAATTATTCTGAAAATATAAATATATCCCGACGTATAATAAGGAACAGTTCTCTCTTTTTAAATTAATGACGTCCTAGAAATGAATTAGCATTTAACTATTCTCTTGCTGACTGCCCTTAGCTGTCCTTTTTGTTTCTTTATATAGCAGAAACGAGAATAAAAGTTGAAGCACAAATGAAAGTGTTTCAATGAGATTCAATGAATGTGCATTAAACCTAATTTAATCTTCCAAATTGCACAGAAATCTGCAACGTGGAAGAAAATGAAAAATGAGTAAAGCAAAATTAACGGTTCTCTTAGCATCCCCAAATCATAAGTAAACACTAAACACAAGTAATTGTTTCCATGAATTGCTTGGTCCCCCTACTGACATTACTTGCTTTCATTATTGTTATTATTATTATTTTTCATTTTCTACTTTAGCAGTTCCACTTAAGACCCATTGCTCAGAATTCTTGTTATTATTATAATCAATTCAGCTTGCAACTTGTTTAGTTTTTCTAGCTCTGATTTAGGGGCCCCATATGCTGATCTCACTCTATTTCAACTTGAAAACAAAATATTGAAAGTGGTAGTTTTGAAGATGGGAAGTGAAAGATGCCACTACTATCGATGCTTATAGCTTGTTAGAATTCAGCATGTTTTATACACTTTGTTTAGATTTTTGTTTTTTTGGTAGTGGGTTTGTGTCAGTTTCAGCCATTATAGTCATACTCGTAAAGGTATCTGAGCTGCGTTACTACAGGCCACCTTCAACTCATGTCCCTGAACCAACTTATTTTGCTTTGTCTTTTACTTGTTGAAATTATGATTTTCTCAATTCCTTACTCATAAAGAAAATGAAAAATTATGAATATATCATATATTTACAAATATTAATATAAAAATAATAAATTATATCTTTTTAATAATATTTTGCATGAAATATTGAGATATTAGAAAATATCTACGATATTTAAGAAAATATTTCTGTCTCGAAAAAATTAATAATGAGAATAACGATATATCCAATATATCATCGAAATATTTAAAATATCCATAAATATATCGATTTTATATAAGGTGAAAAAATTAGTAATCTCACAATTCACATAAATAAAATTTTTTATAAAAAATTAGTAAATCAATTATTTATTTTTTATGATAATTTTTATATCATTCATCTTTAATAATAAAATGTATAAAGTAAAAGATTTTGTTACTTCTACAATAATTCAAGCCAAAAATAATGCATGTGTAAGACAATTTAGACAAAAGAAATAGAAAAACTAAAAGTCTGTGAATTATCAAACGAGTAAATTTAATAGTACAATTATATATTATATTCTTCACATGTGAAAAATTAAATTTGCATATGTTTTGGTTATGCATAAACACACATGAGTTATATTTTACATTTTCATATAATTATGGAATTGAAAATTTTTAAGATAATTAGTCTCAATCTCGCTCATCTAATTATGATTAATCAAGTGCGTATGCTATACCATACTAGCATCAATAATCATATGTGCATGATCAACAATATGAATTTCAAGTTTCATATCTAGATGAGTCTCAACAATTAAGTTAAAAGGTATATGAAAGTAATGATTTTTTTCCTGAATTTCCACCAAGAGGATTTTTTGAAGATGTTAGTCAACTTGAATGTAATATGCGCGTTGAACATTATGTTACATATCATTAGGAACACATAAATTGGAATGCTTATTATAAATGGCTAACAAATTGTTATCATCAAACTTCAACAAGTGAAGGTGAATCACATAAAAATTCAATGTGGTATTAAAAATTGTATCGTATATTTATTATTGTTTAGGATAATATAGATGTTTATATTATATATTTTAAATAATTATGTATAAATTTAATTTTTTATTAGATAGAGGGGTTTTTTCATCAATTTGTATACTTTATATAAATTGGTTTTTCCCTCGTTATATTAATAAAATAAATGTTCATAAAAAAATATTAGACTTATTTTTACTTATTTTTATTTTTTTTCCAAATAATAGCCTCTTATCATTAATTCATTATACAATACATAATTAATAAATTGATGACATTTTATAATAATATGATTAATTTAGATTTATTTTAGTGTTATATAATATTTTAAAAAATATATAAAAAATTTCAAAATTTAATATAAAATTTTATAAAATTATTAAAATAATATGGAAATTTTTTTCAGAATGAATATATCAATTGATATATTCATAATTTTAAAATCTTTTTAAAGTACACTAACCTGGCAAAGTGGGTTCACAACGAAGTTCATTGGATTCGCAAATTACTTATAAAATGATCAAGGACTCATGACATGTGTTTAATATTAATTTATAAAATTAATGCATTGAAAATATAATATACGAAGACAATTCAGCTCAGCTAGACTTAATTCTAAAATGACATAACCCAGGAAATTCAGAGAACATGCCAACAAATGAAATCTCTAAAATTTGTATATGCAAAAAGAGAGCAGAACCAAATAACTCATTGGCTGGCCAAATATGGTTATTTGTATGATGCAATAGGAAGAGATAGGCAAATACCTAGCCATCTAGGCCATCTGCTTCATCAAGATATTGTAAATTCTGTTTCTCTTTAATTGAATTTATATTCATCTTGGTAAAAAAAAAAAAACTAGACTTAATTCTACACTAGTTGGAGTTAGCTACATGAATCTTTCCCTTGACCCCAAACTAGATCTTAGGATGCAAGCTAAGGAAAAGAAAAAGAAGTGGTAACTCTCGATTGTTAACAAGAAAGTCTCTAGTTTTGTTTGAGTATTAAACTCCGCAGGTCACTGAACTTTCATTAAATTTCAAAAAAGATACTCAATTTCAATTTTTTTCTTTTCAATCACTGAATTTTTATTAAATTTCAAAATGGATATCCAATTTTCAAATTGGTCCCCAACATTTTGCCCAAATTTTACATTGGCCCTTATAGTTTTTTTTTTATCCAAATTGGTTTATGGAACCGAACCGGAACCGTTCATTGGCCGGTTCAGGGCCGGTTCGGAACCGGATTTAAATTTTTATTATTTTTTTACTTTTTTATTATATTTAAATATTTTAAAATATTATAATAATTTTTAAAATAATTTTAATTAAGTCAAAAACACTAATATAATAAAAAAAATTGGAGTTAATAAT
>CATIWO010073528.1:0-12195 GCA_949673435.1 Macaranga tanarius | reverse complement strand
TTTTGCAGTCTACCAATTATGTGGATTTAAGACTAATTAGTTTTTAGAGGTGAATACTGAAATATTGAGAGGGACACTTGTTATATTTTAGAGTTAATGATTTTGAGCTCAACATTATATATATATTTCAATTTTTTTTTGTAATTTCATGCATTTGTTGATAATCCAGTAAAATTTTATTGACATAATCACTGAAAAAATCTGACTTGGTCCATATAGGCGCCACGTTAAAATGCACCATTTTAACTATTTGTAAAAAGGTGCATAATCTTTTATATTTTTTGTAATTTAATCATGACCTATAAATTTTGGCACAAATATATATATATATATATATATATATATATATATATATATATATATATATATATATATATATATATATATAATTTTTTTGTAATTTAATCATAACCTATAATAAGAATTCAAAATTTAATTTTTAATTAAATAATATATATTTTTACTTATTTTTTAAAAATTAAATTGTTAAATACTTATTTTATTAGTTTGAGTTAAGTTATTCTTTAGAAATTTATATAAATTAAATAGTTTAAATTTAAGTTTTATTTAATTAAAGTAACATCAAATAGTAATTTCTATATCATTTATTGAGTTAAAATTTCTATATAATCATAAAATCACAAGATTTTCTAAAATGTTAATAAAAATTAATTAAGTTCTAAAACATTAAATGATATTTTTTAAAAATTTACTAATAAAATTTCTTTGGTTAATGGATAGGACTAAAAGAGATAGTTTTTATGGCACCATAAATTTTTTCAAAAGAAAATTTCATCAATTAAACATTAAAAATTATATTAACAAAAAATTTTGTAAATTTTAAAAGTATTACTTTTAGTTTTATCTATTAGTCAAATGAATTTTTTATTAGTCAACTTAATTAATTTCTATTAATATTTTAGAAAACTCATGATTTTTAATAATTATATTAAAATTATTAAGCAATAAGTGATATAAAAATTATTTTTTAATTAAATAAAATTAAAACTATTTGACTTAAATTATTTTTCAAATTAATAATTTAACATAAACTAATAAAAATGACTATCAACATGCATGTAACAATTGAATTTTCATTATTTAAAAATAATTAATAAAATAATGATTTATTTAGTTAAAAAAAAATTAATTTTAAACTCTCATTACTTAAACAATCATTTTATTGAAAAAAGTATATATATATATATATATATATATATTAATTTTCTAAAATTAGACCTGTTCATTCGGTGGGTTTAAATCGGGTTATATCAGATCAAATTTTAAAAAGTTATTGTCCAAACTTGATCTAAGCCCAATAAATAGGTCAATATCTCTACCCAAAGATTCCAACTCATTAATAAAAATAAATACTCAAATCTAATCCAACTTGACCCATGATCCATATTTTTTTAATATATATATATAATAACTTATAATTCATTAATTCATTTAAAAATTAAAAAATATATATAAATTTATAACAAAATTAAGTTTAATTTTTAATTCATGTCATATCTAAATTTGTTCAACTATAAACATTATTTATAATTCAAGTATATCAATGTTTAATATTCTCAAAATAAAAACAATAATAGGTCCTAAAATTAATTTTAATAGTTCGACAACAAAAAAAATTATATATATATATATTGGGTTGGCCTGGGTCATAGCGGATTTAATAATGCTATCCCAAACCCAGCCTAAATATATGCAGGTAATTTTGGATTTGGGTCGAACCGGGCTTAATATAAAAAATTTTTGTTCAAGTCCGGGTCTTATTACCTTAGGGCAAGCTGGGCTGAGCGGGTCCCTAAACCCATGAACAAGTCTAGTTATGATTAAATTGTAAAAAAATCAAATATTGTGCTTTTTTTTTTTACAAATAATCAAAATGGTGCGTTTTGATGTGGTACTTATGTAGACCAATTTAGAGTTTTTGGATCATGTCAACTAGATTTCACCGAATTGTCAACTGGTGCATGAAATTATAAAAAATTGAAAGATTATGCATAAATTTTCAAAATTAAAAACATATTATATATTAAATTATAAAAATCGCTAAAAGTTATATATTTTTTACAATTAACCCTATTTTTATTTTGAACAAAATATATATTATACTGAAATTATAAATAATTAATAGTATATTTTTTTGAGAAATAATTAATTATATTTTTAAAAACTATAATAAATTTATAAAAGATCGCAAACATTATAATTTATAATAATATATGCTTATGTTTTTGCAGAATAATTTTCCTATATAGGTAATGTTGTAAATCATATAAATAAAATTGTAATTAATATCTAGGAAAATTTAAATTGATATTTAATGTGTAGTTTTTTTTAAAATGTACAAAATCATACACAATGGTTAGATACATGACATTTAATGTATAGTTATATACGTCTAACCTCCTAACCTGCCTAGAACGGATAGTTTACTATCTAGTCATAAGGTCAAGACATTGATTGAAATTAAGGATTTAACCCCACTCTCCTTTTAATCTCTTTTAAAAGAGTTCTAACATAAAGAATTATGCTTAAAAAAAATAATGTAAACATAAATTACAAATGTTACTACATTAATGATTACAGGTAATTATTGCTAAAAAGATTTTCAGGACTCAAAATACAATATGTTTTTTTTAAAAAAAATTCCCTGAGCCTAGCCCAAAAAACATGGATGAAGACAAGAATTATTGTTTTACATGCGATTGGAACGAAGAATTGTAGTTGTTTTCTTCGCCGTCAGCTGTCTGTACAGCTCAGGCACAGTGGAGCTAGTTGAAATCGTCGACTTCAGTGTCCATAAATTAACAGTAGCGAAGTCAGTCTTATGTGAAAAGAACTTGTTGTCAGCTAAGATAAATGAGGCAGAAGTCATGTGCTACGAGGTGAAATGTTCGAGTTGTGGGAGAATTGGCTGGGTAGGCAGCGGAAGGCATGTTCCTTCTGTTTACAAGAAAATCCCACAAGGTCAACACTGTCTTCGCAGTGCTTGGCCTGGTGTCGACGTCTAACAATCCCAATTCCCAACGCTGAATCACCACCTCCTCTTCTTGTGCCATCCTTACATGTCTATCTTACTATTGGGATTATTTTGTAGCCATCGAATGAGGATTGTTTTGCTGTTGTATTCGTTCTCTTATTGATGATGGAAATGTTCTTAAAACTCACTTCTCTATAGTTTAATGCATTAGTACTCGATCCATCAAACGATGTATATATGATTAGAGTAAATTTTGTTATGTTTTGGTGGTTAATTTGTGTTGATTTTAAGTTAAAATGTGTTAATTTTTATTATAAGTAGGTTATTTATTTGTGTTTTAATGTTGTAGGTGTTTATGACTCATTTTGAGTCGTAATCAAGATTATATGTGGATAAATCAACGATTCAAGAAGTTTAAAGATAAATTTGGTGAAAATCTTCGTATAGGTAAGGACACGGCCATGTGTTAGGTCGTATAGTCTTTTGGACTAAAAGAGAGTCTTGAACACGGTTGAAAACACGGCCATGTGTCTGGCTATATAGTTCACTGGAGAATTTTGGTAGCCTAAACACGAGTCGAAACACACCCATGTATTAGGTTGTGCACTTCACTGTTATATTTGTTTACCTTATATACGGTTCAAAACATGGCCATGTGTTAATCCGGATGAATGAGCTAGTTTATACACGCCCGTGTACATAGAAGACATGGCCGTGTATACGCAAAAATTGGGATAAAATCAACTTCTTTGGATGCTTATCGAAGGGGAATTAAAGGAGACTATAAAAGGAGAGAGAGAATTCATTAGAGGGACGATTTTTTGAGAGGAAAAAGAATCAAAAGGGCATTTTTCAAGGATTAAGATTGGAGATTGAAGATTTGGGAATTTCAAGAGATTGAATTTTCTTTTCTTCTTTTTAATTTCTTATAATTGGCGATGGATTCTTTTTACTTATCTTTGGAGATTAATTTAATTATGTTAGGCTAAGTTTTTTTTATTCATTAGGGATTAAAGATCTGAACATAAATTAGTTTAATTCTCTTTTTAATAAAATTCATTATTCATGCAAATTATGTTTATTGAGCTTAATGCATGTTTGTGTCTGATCAACATTAGCATGATTGGAATTACGAATTGAGAAATGATAATTTTGATGGAACTATAAATATAAGTTTAAGTTAATTCAATATTAGAGATAAATTGAATTGGTTAAATTCTTTAAGAGTTGAAGATAAATTTTATGATTTTATTAATTAGGGTTTAGTGATTAGAATGAGAATTGGATTACAAAATCTTGATTAAGGGTTATAAATTAGGTTAACTAGCTTTGAGAAAAGTTAATTACAACATAAGATGACTCAAGGTTTGTATGAATTATTGAATTAGGAAAGGGGAACTAACTAATTAATGTGAGGTGAATTAATTTCCTAATGACTAGTAATTAAGTGGTTGATTAATTGTACAATTAGGGTTTATTTACATTCTAGTTTAGTAATTATAGTTAGTAATACATTTGATTTGATAGTTTTAAACAATTAGAGAGAAATTGGTAGGTTGATAGATCATAATTTATGTGGGACGATATCTATATTATACTACTTGTCGATTCCGTATACTTGCGAATTTAAATCACAAACAATATATGATTTTTTTTGAATTTAGATGTGGATATATACAGTTTGTAAAATTTTAAAGCTCATGTCTTACGAATCATGAATTTGATCTATCAACTCTTGTTGAATTTTTAAATTTTCGCAAGGTGACATCCAAATGACATAAAACTTGAATTTTCATCAAAGCATATTTTTTTGGTACAAAGCCAAAAATAAAATAAAACTCTGGATAAGCCACTCCAATAGCATTTTCGTCCAAACATTGGATAGTTAAATCACAAACACTAGTTTGAGAATTTTAAAAACTAAAAAAATAATATTAGTTAATTCTTTGGAAAAATAATTTTTTCATGTTTGAAAATTTTAAGAGGCAGAAAAATATAGTAAAAATTAGGAAGAAAATAATAATATATCAAAATTTATAATAGAAATAAAGAGATAGTTCTTATTTTCTCAATATTTTAAAAATAAATTACTAAGATTTTAAGAAAAATAATTTATTTCTCAGTACTATTTTTTTGGCAGAATACATATATACTAACTTTTATTATTTTTTTACTTCAGAAAAAATTGATATTATTTTTTTTAATTCTTAAAATTTTTTATTTTAAATTCATTTCACCCCTCAATTTATACTTTTCAATTTTATTTAACTCATATAATATTGTAATAGGCAAATACTTGTAAACATGTAAAATGCTAAAAATGAGTTTCAAACTAATAAAAATAAAGTTATGAATCAAAATAAAATATTTCTTTTAATTATATTATTTTAATTAAATATGTTTTTTAGTTCTTGAAAAACTATGCGAGGGGGCAACTAAGCAGCTCAAAAATATTCAGCCTGCTTACAAAAAATAAAAATTGAAATAAATTGATTTGGAATGTATAAATACTCTAATATATAACTATACGAGATGAATTTGATTAAGTCAACTTATGAAATTTTTTTAAGCCATTTATTTTGAACAAAAAACGATTAATCAAGTATGATAATGAATTTTCCAGCAAGCCTCACGGAGTGCCCTAAGAACTCTAAACAGTTGTTTGATTGAGAAGTTGCATTTACATGCCATTAGTGCTAATTTTGGCATGTTTGGAGGGCTTGAGAAGTTGAATTTTTTCTTTCTTTATTTTCCTACTTTTTAATTTCAGAATCATTTTCTATATTTATATTTTGTATTCTTTTTTATGTTTTTACATATTATATAGAGCTATGTAGTAGTAGTAGTAACAATAAGAGATCCATATTTACCAAAATTTTTACTTATAATTCGTATGAAAGAATAATTTTATTAAATCCTCTGCTTTTCAGAAAAAAAAAATATAAAAAGACCGTCAATAAATAAATTAAGTAATTTATGATTCTAGAACAGATATTTATAATTAATTTCTTTCTAATTTATCTTAATTAGACTCTTCTTGTAAACCAAATTCCTTTTTTAAACTGATTTTGTGAACCAAATTTGATCACAGGGGTTTGAAAGCCGACTAAGGTCGAGGTGTAAATCATAAATCTTGCTTCAAAGTTCCACTACCTCAGCAGCTCAACTCTTAAAAGATCATCACTTGACTCAATATTTAGTGACCGAAATAATTAATTTTAACACTATAAATTTTTACAACATATGCTCACCTAAGCGCAAGAAGAAGAGCTAAATCCAAAATTCGGTCCAAAATCTCAAAAAGTGGACAAAAACTAACACAAAAGTTTTATTAAAAAAAAGAACCTTCTCAACTATTCACATAAGTACAGCAAGATATATATAGGCTGGTGACCAGAAAAAAAAAATAAAAAAGATAACTACAAAAATAATTAAATTTTATTTGTGGTATTTTTCATAACACTTCAATGCTAAATAATTAAAAGTGCAAATGCACTAAACGATAGAAATGGTGCAAAATTTATATTTTATCATTTGATAATAAAATTTGTGGTATTTTTTATAGCACTTTAATACTTTATAAATTATGCAGTTTTCAAATAAAGGTTAAAAGCACTAACGACGTTTATATGTACTGACGTGTAATGATTAAAAATATTAATACGTTGGCATCTATGTCAGCACATATAAACGATGTTAGTATTTTGGACCTTTATTTACCAACAGTATAATCCATAAGATATTGATGTATCATAAAAAAAAATAGACATAATCAAAAATGTAAATGCGCTAAACCATACAAATTTTTTTTGTTGTACTTATAAAAAGGACCTCTTTATTTTTCTGTAATTTAATTTATAGGAGATTGAAGATTGGATTATTTTTACCTGCAAAGTGCTGATTTAATATTTTTTATTGCAGGTTATGGCTTGAGATGTGGATCTCATGATGTAACTCATGCTAAAAAAATATTGTAGGTCGCATAATCTAATTAATGCTCCAGAAATGGTGTGATGATGGATATCATTTCTATCTGAAATGTGTTAATAACGTATAACAAAACGAAGAAAAGAGACACCCACATACGTACTGCTCTAAACTTCTAGAGTTGCAAATTTTATTTGACTTTCGCACAAATAAAATAATATAGTTGAAATATAATTTTTTTTTAACTCATTAAAGTGGTTTAATTTCCTTATTGTCAAAAAAAAAAAAAGGTTTAATTTCCTATTATAAGGGAATAGTCAAATGGTGGGAGATTGAATTTTGATCTTTAGATATGATTTCTACAGTTTTTGCCACTTGAGCTACTCATAGAAATTAAAATATAATATTTTTTTAATTAAATATTAGATATTCTCAATCTTTTAAAATTATAAAATTAATTATCAATAACCATTAAGATTAGTTGATAGGAATTGTTCTCACTTAGGAGATATTTGGTTCAGTGGATTTAGGTAGTTGATAGAAATTTTTTCTTAATCAGCTAAAATTTAGGTGTTTGGTGAGATTCCCAAATTAACATTATTTTTATCCAAAATAGATATAGATTTGATCAATTCTATTTTTAAAATTTTTCTTGTCAGTTTATATCGAACTTAGGGTCTATTTGGTTCAACTATTTATATATTTGATTCAACGATTTATATCAGCTAATAGCTGATAAATATGAACCGTATCTGTTAGTTCTTGTTATTAGTATATAAAATAACTATTAAGAGTATAAATTATTTTAAAATATAATTTGATATATCTCTTATAATATTTTTAAATTATGTAAATTATTTTAAAAATATGTAGTAATAAATAATAATTTATCATCTTTAATTTATTTATTATTAAAATTATTAATAAAAACTATTTGAAAATTAGCTTTAATAATGTAATCTTTTTTTAAAAAAAGAAAGTATTATATATATATATATATATATATTATAATTATTTAATTGCTAATTATAATTTAAAATAGTATTTATTTTATTATAAATTATAAAAAATTAATTATATTTATTTAATTTACAAAAATTAACTGTTATTAATTATTTTTAATAAAAATAATATAATCTAAATACAAAATAAATTAAACAAAAAAAGAGAACAAAAAGAGTCTGAAATATATTTTTTGAACATTAATTTATAAATGAATTTCACCACTTACAATTTAGGGGTAGCCACGGTTCATGAACCGGGCGGTTCAGATTTGGAACCGCTAGTTTACGGTTCAATTTAAAGTGGAACTGAACTGGAACTGGCTTAATTTCGGTTTTAGTCCGGTTTCAAACCGGCCAGTTTAGGTTCATGATTTCAGTTTTGCTGGTTCGGTTTTTTACATACTGTAAAAAAAATTTAGTATTTTAGAAAATAAAATATACTACGAGTAAGAGAAAATTATATAGAATTTTATAAGAAGTTGTGACTTTCATTTTTTAAATTTTTGACATATTTTTTTCATAAATTGAACCAGAACTGACTGGTTCGGCCCAATTCACAGTTCCAGAAGAAGTGAAACTGGCCCTGAACCGGTCTCTCCCTCAGTTCAAAACCAGTTCATCCTAGTTCCGATTCCAGATTTGACCGGTCCGATTCGATTTCGGGCCGAAACCGCCCCATAGCACCCCTAACTTACATTATGACATGAATTGAATTCATGACCTTTTAAACTTTGAAAAGAGTTTTAAAAAAAGTTTTTATCACTTGTTATCCAACCTTCAACAAGAGGGATTTGAAATGTGCTGACCAATTAAACTTATTAATTAATAAATATAATGCATATATAGCTTACGCAAAAGTCCAAAATTAATGGAGTAGCACGTTGTGCCATATCTCACTCGCCAGCTATCACATCTAGTTTTTTAATCTCGAATCAGATTAACGAATCATTATAAATAATAATTTATTATATATGTCATAAGGATCAATTTCAAATTTTTAATATTTTTAGCATACAAGATTAACTATCGCACATATATTCACGAATTATAAATTATATCAATTAAATCATTTTAGTAATGTATTTAAAAGATTTTTTGCTAAGACCTTCTCAAATTTGGTAATTTATATTTTAAAAACTTTTTAACTTCTTATTCATTTTAATTCTATTAAGTAATTTATTTTATTTTCAAATAAAATTTATTTGAAAATGAATTTTTCATTCATTCAAATCAGATACACTTCACTAATTAACAAAAATTAATTTAATCATAAACAATTTTACATTAAAAAATTGGAATTAAAATAAATTTTTCAAAAATTTATTCGACCTAAAACACTGACTAAGATTTGCAAAAAAATTTTGTAAAATTTTTTGAAATTTATTTATACTAAACAAAAGGTAGAAACTAATTAAACATTCACACAATATGTCTAGATTTTTTATATTTGTTTGAGTTAACATTTTAAAATCATCTGATTTAACTAAAAAGAAGAAAAGAAAGAACATTTAATACTTAAAACATAGAAAAAGAATAACAATAAGAAAGAGATGAAAGAAGGAAGAATTCATTTTACATTGTAAAATTAATTTTCTATACTTTTCATGTGTTTTAATTTTCTGTAATTTCTTGATATTGTCATCGTCAATTTTATCTTTTTTTTTTCTAAAAATTAAAAAATGGATAAAGAATTATTAAAAATAATATTTTAAATAATTTTCTAGAATTTATATATATATATATATATATTCCGCACGACGTGCAAGAAAATGTCTAGTTATATATATTCTAAAGCTTGCCATCTTTAATTTGACCACAAAACTTTAACACGAAATCTTCAAGCTGATCATTCTATAAATACCTCCATCTTCTCCTGCATTTCACCACACTACACTTGCATCTCTCCTGCAAACAAAGCTACACATTCATTCTCTTTTTTGTGATCTTAATTATCCAAAGGCCTATCATGGGTGTTTTGACTTTTGAGAAGGAAATTGCAACTGCAATCCCACAAGCCAAAATGTTCAAAGTTTTTGTCCTTGAATCCGTCACCTTTATCCCTAAGATTCTGCCTAATGTCAGCATAGAGATCCTTGAAGGAGATGGAGGGCCTGGAAGCATCAAGAAGACCACCTTTACTGATGGTAAATTAGTTGTAATTCGTACATTAGTTTGCATTTAGTTCGAAATTAAATTTCGGTTGTGAAGTGTCCGTCTCGTGATATAAAAGAGTCGGTTTCTGAGAGTCTCATTGCCCTTTAAACATTTCCATAGAACTGAAGAAATGAAGTAGCTAAACAAGTGATTATGGTTTGGATTAAGTTATAATATGCTTTTTTTATACACATGCAGGTAGTGGAGAAAAGTATATTAAGACCAAAGTTGAAGCAACAGACACAGAAAATTTCACACACTGCTACAGTATGATTGGAGGCGAGCCATGGATGCCTGAACTAGAGAAAATTTCCTATGAGATAAAAATAGCTGCTTCTCCTGATGGAGGATCCATTTGCAAGAGCATCAGCAAGTACTACATAAAGGAAGGCTGTGAGATCGATGAAGAAAAAATCAATGCTGGAGGAGAGAAGGCCTTTGGCATGTTCAAGGCTGTTGAAGGTTATCTCTTGGCTCATCCTGATCTCTGCAACTAAATTGTTTGTTCCTGAACTTCTGTTCAAGGACTTACTTTTTTCTTTTGGGTGGATGGCCAAAATATTTTTGGCCTGACAAATGGCAATAAAAATATGCAATTTCTGTTGAATGGGTGGTTAATACTCTTGTGAATGTTGCAAAATAAATAGAATGCAATTTCTAACATAAATGAGGGATGCATTTCTTGATTTTGCTTTGTTGAAGGACAATTTTTAATTGCTTACAAACTTCCCAAATATAGCCTCGCTCATAACTTGTGCTCTTATATATATATATATATATGGACGACACCTATCGTGCGTTTTTTTTTTTAGAAAAAAGACAAAATGTTTTTTCTCCTAAAATTACCATTTTATCTTTATTTAATTAATAATAATTAAATTATATAATAATTAAAATATATATATTTTAATTATTTAATTAAATAAATTCACAAAATTTAAAACCTAAAAAATAACTGGGTGAACCCATCGTGTCATAATTTACAAACTCATATAATATAATATATTTATTTATTTATTTTTGTATGATATAAAAAATATTTAATAATAAAAAATATATATTTTAATTATTTAATTAAATAAATTGAAAAAATCTAAAACATAAAAAAAAATTGGGTGAACCCGCCATATTATAATTTACAAACCCATAAATTATAATTTTATTTTTTAATTAATTAATTATTTATTTAATTATTTATAATTAAAAAAAAAAAAAGATGGCAAAATGGTATTTACCATTCCCGCAAGACAATGCTTGGCGTCGTTGTGCGCGACGCCAAGCATTTCCCTATATATATATCCAAACAAATCTTGTCTTGGGTAAGGACCAAAAAATTTATTAAAGTCAAATGCAAGTCTATTGTATTATGTATATGTCTGATTTAAACTACGGAGTTATTTAATGGCTTAATACATATCCAGGCTCCTGAACTTACCAACTTTTATCACTTTGATACCTGAATTTACGCTTTTGCCATTTTAACACATGAACTTGCCTAAAATGTAATTTTTAAACCCTTATCATCATATTAGCAAATCAGCAAGTGACACGTAATAGGTGTTTAACTGATAAAAATCTGCAAGTAGAGGTGCTAAACTGATAAAAAGTAACAAGTACAGGGGGTGATAGATGTATTAGATCATTATATTAGTATATTTTAGACAAAAAACGGCAAGTTCAGGTGTTAAAATAATAAGTTGAGGTGCCAAAGTGACAAAAACTGACAAATTTTGGGACCTGAATATGTATTAAGCCTTATTTAATTAACTAAATTTCATAGTTATAGTACTCATAGAACCCATTACGACATGGTTACAGTTGTTTTTGAGAAATTTATAAACAAAAGTGGATATAACACGTGGTAGAAACAGTATATTATAAAGGGAAAAGTACGGACAAGTACCCTATGGTTTGACCCTTTTTCACATAGAGGGCTGTGATTTTTTTTGCTACAACGAACTACCCTGTGTTTTATGTCGTTAACAACTAAAGGCATTTACCACTAACACCGTTAATTTTGCTGACGTGGCAGGGGTAAAATTGCCATTTCATGTTTACATGCCACGATGTTTTTTTGTTCTGGATAACGAAGTCCTTCAAAAGATGAGTGACAGT
>CATIWO010073527.1:0-14760 GCA_949673435.1 Macaranga tanarius | reverse complement strand
TAACAGCTTTCATGCTAGCCTTGGCATGGCACCCTATGAAGCGCTATATGGAAGAAAATGTAGGGCTCCAGTGTGTTGGGATGAAGCAAGAGAAAAGAAGTTAGTAGGCCCAGGGATTGTATAATTAACAACAGATAAGGTAGAATCGATTAGAAGTTGTTTGAAGGCTGCTCAGGATAGATAAAAAAAAAGCTATATGGATTTAAAATGAAAAAATATCGAGTATGTAGTCGGGGAGAATGTATTCTTAAAAATTTCTCCTTAGAAAGGCGTTGTGCGCTTTGGAAAGCATGGGAAGTTAAATCCTCGATATGTTGGGTTGTATGAAGTTATAGAAAAACTTGGACCTGTTGCTTACAAATTAGCTTTACCACCAGAATTGTCCAAGATTCATGATGTTTTTCATGTCTCTATGTTAAGGAGATATAAAAGTGATCCCTCCTATATCTTGCAACCCCAACCAATAGAATTAAGGGAAGATTTGACCTATGAAGAAGAGCTTATAGAGATGCTAGCGAGAGAGGATAAAGTTTTGAGGAATAAAGTGATTCCTTTGGTTAAAGTTTTAAGGATGTACTGGATTGACCTACTATGAGAATACTACATGGATAATTGTCATAAGCTATTCTCATTGTAATGATGTTATAGTAGTCCTCAGACCTGAGATCATCATAGAGTCCTGCATGATGAGTTTTATATTTTGACACATTCTAATGTTATCTTTAATAGGATGATATAATAGATTGTGATTGGATATAAAATGAATCATGTGAGGAGTGTGAGTGATCAAGAAGTAATTTGTCCCTCACTAATCATGAGGAGGATATCTATGGGCCCCTCGATAAATTAGACTGAATGTGAATGCATGGCCATGCTTGAAATCAGTTGATAAGGAGTTATCAATTTAGTCTAATTGAGATCGAGAAATAATTGAATAATTAAGGTTGACATAAACCATGCCTTATATTCAATATAAGATATCATGTACAAAAGGACTGTAGCATTGTTGTTAAATAGGTTGTGTCGGATTACTGCCCTTCACATGACTTGGGTAGTCATAATGTCTTGCTGGAGGCCACTTATGACTTATGGGCTACCAATTAGATTGAAGGCCCATTGCTAACATTATGTGAACCTACAGGGTCACACACATAAAACAGACTCAAAATGAATATTGGGCTTATTAGCACAATTGGATAATTATATCTCTTATGTGTAAATGGTTAAAATTTATTTATGGTAAAAGTTATCATAATTAAATTTTAAAAGGAAAATATATTTATACATATATATCTAAAATAGTTTTAAGATATATATATATACATATATATAAATATAAATAAAGGATAATGATAAAACCAAAAGAGTTTTGGTACTTGTGAAATACTAAACCCTAAGAGATATATATATGGATATATCATTTAGGAGTTGAGTAAAAGAAGAGAGTTCTCTGCACATCTATCATTCACAAAAATATACGTTTCTTTAGAGAAAGAAATACAAAGAGAAAATTGAGAGGAAAGGTGCTAGCACACCTACATCATTTTGGGGTGTTCTATTCGTGTGGATACCGGTAGAGGACGTTGCTCTTTGGCTGCGTCTATATTCTGATACAAGATAAAAAAATGCTCGAGGTAGAGTGTCACCGGAGTGAACCTCCTCTCTTCCTTACTACAATCTTGCCTTTGATTTCATCTTGGTAAGATTCTACACTCGATACATATTAATTTAATCTGAACTACTTGGATCTTGGTGGGGGTTCTTAGGGTCAAAAGTTTTTTTTTTATTTTCCGCTGCGTGTATGTGACCCGAAATCCAACAGTTACCTCTGTTTTGCACATATTTTTCACTCTCCATATTTTGCATAAGTACACACTCATTGGTTCTGTGATCTCCCCTACACAACTCATAATTCAAAGTTACAGACACAACATTCACATTCATCTTCTTCAGATCATGGGCCAAGGCATCAAGCTTGGCAGTCACCATAGTTAGCCCGTCAACTCCTATCACACCTTGTTTCTTTGTTATCATGGCTCTTTCATTGTTCCATAAGTGTTGAGCTACATCAATCTCTTCAAACAAATCAAGAATCTCCTCTAGTGTTTTGTTCATGATTGAGCCTCCATAAGCTGCATCTATATTGCATCTCACCATCGGATTAATGCCTTTGTAGAAAGACTGCACTAAATCCCAAGTAGGAATCAAGTGCAAAGGAAACTATCTCTGTAAGTCCTTGAACCACTCCCAAGCTTTAAATAGTGACTCATCATCCCTCTGGTAAACAGAATTTTTCTCGCTTCTAATTCTCAAAGCTTTAGCAGGAGGGAAGTACTTATTGAAGAAGATTGTGTACATCTCATTGCAAGTTCTGATAGAATTAGAAGGTAACCCTGCAAACCATCTGGCTGCCATATCTGTGAGGGAGAAAGGAAATAAAATAAGGCAGATAGCTTCTGAAGGTACTCCATTCATATGCAGAGTTCCATAATAGTCTATAAACCGATGCATATGTGTAATGGGATCCTCAGAAGTTAGTCCATGAAACTGTGAACTTTGGATCATCTGAATCATGGAAGGTTTGATCTCAAAGTTATTTTTCACAATTGCTGGAGGCATAATAGGATTATGATCTTGCTGCATATTGGAATTTAAACACTCTCTCATAGTCCTATTGGCAATTGGGTTTTGGTATTGGTATTATTTTGATTGTTGTTGTTGGCCCAGTCTCCCCCACCATTAATATCATTCTCTTCTCCTTTGATGGAATGTTCTTTCAATTTTAAGATCGAGTGCCTCAAGCTCTTTAATATCATAATCAAGGCTTCGAGTTCGACGCATAAACCAAGTACCTACAATAAGAAAAGAAAAACAATACGTAAAAACTAAAGGAAAAAGTGTTTAAATCAAACAATATCAAGCTACTATTAATATTAAAACTCTTCCCCGACAATGGTGCCAAAAACTTGGTAAAGAAAAATCCCCAAGTATACGGGTCAAGTTATAATATAGGATTATAAATCCAAGTATCATCCCACAGAGAACAAATTAAGTATTAATTCACTTGATTAGCTTGCTTATCTAAACGAATCAATTGTTTATAGTAGTAAGGTATTAAAAGAACTTAATATTAAAACCATTTAAATAAATAATTATGTATGCAATGCACTAGAGTTTCTCTTTTCACCTATATTTGTATTGAATTAAAATCAAATTATTATAACCTAATTCATGATGAATGTTTAAGATGCTACCACTAAGATTCTTATAAATCTCTCTCGAGCGAGTATAAGGTTAATTTATTAATTCAAATATAAATCAGAATTTATGGACTCTCGCCTCTATAAACCCTAATTAATAAATCCTTAATAAATTTAAGCACCTAAGGTAATCATGTAATATTAATAATTAATTGGTATCTCTACTCAAATTAATACTAATAGACTTTATTATAGTTCCCCAAATATTAATCTCCTCTCGGTTCAGAATATTTGGCATATAATGATTCAAATTCACCTTAAAAACCTTAGGTATAAATCTTCTCTCGATCTCAATATACCTAATTAATTAATTGAATCAATAATTGAGCAAAAGAATAAAGACCATAAACATAATCATGAACTGAGATTATAATTAAAGAGAAATATAAATTCAATACATCTATAGGTTACTAAGACAACTCTAGAACAAAATAAAAATAAGCTATCATGATGATGAAAACATAAGAAAATAATAAACAACTGAAGAAATCATCAATAATGATACAAAGATTAGAAAATAATGAAACCCCCTAATCCTTGATAATTAGCTCCTTGATTTTCTTTTGTCCGCTACTCAAATTATTATCTTCTGTCGAATCCTAATAATCTTTATTTTTCTTTTGATCGATATATATATATGTCTTCAGGATATTAGGGTTGAATTTTTCTTCCTTCTTAGTCCTTTATGCGCACGGTCATGCATTACAACGACATGGTCGTGCATGTCCTTCATAAACATGGTACACGACCATGCATAATAAGTAGCATGGCCGTGCACATCTCCAATGGGCGTGCTAATCATTTATATGGGCGTGTGAAACAAATGCACGGGCGTATGATGCAAATGCACGGGCGTGCCTTCCTTTCTTTTGTCCTTTATGACATGGGTGTGCAACTTTATCACATGGGTGTGTGGTTTGGTTGCATGGGTGTGTGTTCACTTAACTTTTTTCCTTTATGACAGCACTCTGCATGGTCATGCTCCCTAATACCTACAAAATAAAATAAAATCAATCAGAAAATATAAAATCCTAATTTATATTAATTAAGCCTAAATATTCATCTAATTAACCTATATTTTCTATTATTTTCTATTATTCAACTCTATTAATTATTATTAAAAATAAGCAATTATTTAACTAAAAATGAACTAAAAACTAAACTAATCATACTTAAAATGAATCTAATTTTTACTAAATAAATGCAATTATCAGTTTCGGACTTTATTTTGGGTTTGTGAAATGTGTCGGGCTTCTCTCGGATGGGCTAGAATCCAATTCCTTTGTTGAGTTGGACTTATGTGTCATTTTTTCATCATTGAGCTTTTCTTTACGGGTCGGGCCAAACCATTTGTCAACAGTTTACCCTCCTGCTTTTCAAAAATTAAAATGCAAATAATATAATGAGATTTATGAAAAAGCATATGCAAGCATTGTAATGATTTATGAAAAAGCATGAATGCAAATAACGAAGAAAAATTCCAATCTTCGGAGTAAGATGTATGAGAAAAGATTATAATTTTCAGAACTGAATGTCCGAAAAAGATTTTGATTTAGTTCCGCCAACCTTGATGTTCAAAATCAAGAGGCTTTTAATCAAAGAAAATAGTCTCGTGTCATCAACTTTGATGTACAAATCAAAAGGTTAGAGACTTACTGCTGAGGTTTATGTCTATAAACCTCAAAGTTAACTGTCCGAGAGGACATCTAAAACCAGTTCCATTAATTTTGATGTTCAAAATGAAGAGAAAAATAACTTCAAACTGTCAACCTTGATATACAAAATCAAGAGATTTTTTTATTACATAAAAGAGAAAAAAACCTTATAACCACTTCCGGTGTCAGTGAGGTCAAAAGAATGAGCCATATAGCCACTTCGGACATCAGGTGAAAGCAGATGAAATGAGCTATTTAGCCACCTTGGGCGTAAGGTGAAAACAGATGAAATAAGCCATATAGCCACTTCGGATGTCAGGAAAAAATAAATAAAATGAGCCATATAGCCACCTCGAGTGTCAGGCAAGAACAAATAACATAAGCCATATAGTCACTTCGGGCGTCAGGCAAGAACAAACAATATAGCCCATATAGCCACTTCGGGCGTCAGGTGAAAATAAATAAAATGAGCCATATAGCCACCTCGGATATTAGAAAAAAATAGATGAAATAAGCCATATAGCCATTTTGGGCGTCAGGCAGGATGCTATGTTCTAAAAGATTTTACAGTTGGCTCGCATTTAGAAAATGATACAAAGATGATGTATGAATGATTATGATCTTTAAAAGCTCTTGAAAATAATTTTGACAAACACAACCCCGTGTGATGTGGAAAACATGCATTATTCAATGCATGTGTGCATGAGATTTAAAAATAATTTCGCAAAATAATTTCATGTATGCATGAACTACTAGTTAAGCAACATGTAGTTTTTTTAAAAAATTTTATATACATTGACTTGCCAAATGCCTCTTCTATTTAGAGCTGATCTTTAGGACTAGTTCCCCCTTCTATTATAGAATCCAAATTTAGAAGTTGAGTATATCCCAGACTACTATTGAGGCCAGTAGTTTAGAAATTGTGACCCTAAACTGGGATGATGACAAAAATAAATGCCTCTATTTGGTTGGAGTTTTGAAAATGCTTCACTAGTGCAAGACCGTCTTGATTTCACTTGATGTAAAAGAAACACTCCATTTACCTCCCAATAAGATTCTGTTGAGCTTACAGCTCACAGGATTGCCCCCAGCTTGAAATTGCAACCAATTTTATTTTATATTCTCTCTTTTACCTAGACCGCCCTCTTTTGAGAGTTTTCAAACCTAGCTGGGTCTCTTTTTTTTATTTTATTTTTCCTCTTTTGCCTAAATCGCCCTTTTTTGAGAGTTTTTGAACCTAGCTGGGTGGTTGTAAAATTATGCTGATGATTAACCATTATTTTCTATTGTGCACATTGTCCATGTTGGTTTTGATGTCTATCCCGATATCCATGCTGTTGTAATGTGCTTGCCACTAATTGCCTAATGTTCGTATTGCTAGCTATCTGATGTTTGTGTTGCCGTTTTATCTGCCGTTAATTCAAAAAGTCCATGTCTGACACTTTGTGTGCTAAAATTATGTCAATCATGCTCATTTTATATGATTAGTCATTTGTTACAACTATGCACACTATATTATGCATGTTATTGATCAGCCCTTTGCAAGTTTTCTGATCAACTATTTTTCCACTCACAATTGAAAGAAATTTTATTTCGAACCTTCAGGGATCAGCGTTTTCAAAGAAGGTATCAATCATGCTCATTTTATATGATTACTCATTTGTTATAACTGTGCACGCTATATTATGCATGTTATTGATCATCCCTTTGTAAGTTTTCTGATCAACTATTTTTCCACTCATAATTGAAAGAAATTTTATTTCGAACCTTCAGGGATCGGCATTTTCAAAGAAGGTAGTACGAACAGGGGTTTCCTCTCCTTTTCTATTTCTCTTCATTCCTTTTTTATTTTTCTTCTTCTTTTTCCTTTTTTTTCTTTTTTTTATTTTCTTCTTTTTTTTTCTTCGAAAGTGGCCAAATCATTTTACACAAAGAAGAAATGGAGGTTTGTGATGCCCAAAGGAAAACTAAAATTTGATTCTGACATTTCACCCCTTTTATTCGATGTGGTTTCTCTTTCCCCCCCTTTTTTTTTTATCTTTTTATGCTTATTTTTTTGTTTGTCTCTCTTTTATTCAAGCATAATATAGTGTGCACAATCATAAAAAGTTTACAATCATATAAAACATGCAGTCTGAAATTTATTAGCACGATAATAGAAAAGTTACAGTAAAATATTATTCTAAGTTATTACAGCCATAATGAAAATCATTCATGAATGTTCAGCTTCAAGTCGGCTTCAATTTTCACTCCAAAACGTTACAGCTCTTTAAAATTTCTTATGTCCATGTTCTTCAACTTATCGGCAATAGGTGGAATGCAAGCTTCTGCAGCTATGAGCAGTTGATATGATTCTGCAGGTCTATGTTTCATTTGAGCCAACTTTTCTCTCCATCTGGTTAGAAAGTTCGTAAAGGATTCATAAGGTTCCTACCTCGTATTCTATAACTCTTGAAGAGAGACCTCAAAATGAGAATTCAGCCTGTAGTGCTTGATGAAGGCTGAATATAGCACCTTTCAATTATGCTAAACATGTGCATCCAGGGTGTAGTACCACTTAACAGCAGCTCCGATCAATGACATTGGGAATTATTTAACAATGTGTGATTTAGTCAGTCTAGTAGATTTTATGAAAGTGACATACTTTCATAGATGAAGTTGAGGGTCGTCTGTCCTATCATACTTCTTGATATTTGGAAACTTAAACTTTGGGGGTAATGGTTCCTCTTCCTCTAGATCTAAGTCAGCAAAATCATAGTTGAGCCCATGCTTTTTCATTGCAACTTGCAGTTAATTCACCTGCTTTTTCATATCTTTCATCCATTCTGGTTCGATTGAATCTTCTGCGACTTTCAGTTTAAGTGGTTTGCCAATAATGGTTTAGGTTTCAAAATTTTCTTCATCAATGGGCCACTTTCCTGCTATCTTTACAACCATGTCTTCGCACCTTTGTCACATCTCATCCCTGAATTTTTTTAGAATCTCTTACCTGAAAGATTCTGGATTAAAGTTGGAAGGTCCCGACATTCTATTTTCTTGTATTTTGGTCTCAATTGATTAGTTGGATTTTTTATACTGGTGGGCCAAATTACCCTTGAGTTGCTTACAAACAAAAGATACTTTCGGCTGTAAACAATGGATTTTAAAAAAATAAGTGACATGTATGCATGAAATACAAGTTATTTAGAAAGTTAGTCTCAAAAATGGCACCTTCCAACCTTATTTCTCCTACACACGTATTCAATGGTGAGTTCCTTATCCTAGGATTTTTGGTCTGAATTTTGATTATCATCAGGGGATAACAAAATCGATGTACATGCAAATATCTTGAGACGAAACAAACAAGTAGCAAATCTCATCAATAAAGCTAAAGTCTAGTATAACGGGCCATAATAGGGTGGTAGGGCCCAACTTAAAATAGTCCATTATTATTGGGCTCGAGCTTTATAAATAAGACTACTATATGGCATCAAACACATGTATTTTAGGAAAAACTTAGAGGAAGTTACTAAGGCACTACATGAGTTGGGTCTAGGGTACGATCAAAGGCTCCCAAAGCTTTATACTCTCTTTCCGTCCCCCACTCAAGGGTCCGAATGACGTATTCAATTATACTCCACTGTGAGGGACAAAAGCTATATGCCCAACCACCAAATTTGAATGAAACACAGGTAGCAGAGCAACAACTATTACCGAATTATTTGGAACTGTGTGTACAGTATGTGTGAATAGTGTAGTGAATGCAGAAGAAATAATTCGATAATTGAAAATAATAAAACACAAAACACTTGGAATCAGTTTCTTTATCCCTAGTAGAGTCGCCACTGTAGAAGGTGGGGTTCAATGCGTGCATAAATATTCGGCGACCACGGTATTGTATGGGCTCAGGGCCC
Organism: Macaranga tanarius; assembly: GCA_949673435.1. Taxonomy (NCBI): domain Eukaryota; kingdom Viridiplantae; phylum Streptophyta; class Magnoliopsida; order Malpighiales; family Euphorbiaceae; genus Macaranga; species Macaranga tanarius. The sequence goes on along the minus strand of CATIWO010073527.1, from coordinate 5,952 downwards.
ACTAGTAATACAACTTTAGGCCTTTTGATGGGCTTTGGTTGGAGAATGAAGTCACCACCCGGGTGAAATTCGGCATACTGTTACAGCAATTGGATCCCACGGAGGGAGCCCAGCAGTCATTCTCAGAGATTGGATCCGAAAACTGGGTATGGGCTTTTGAATGGCCACCCGACCTTGCGATCGGCCTCTGTTTGTGTTTTATATTTTATTATTTAAATTATTTAATTACTCATTTAATTACATGCAAATTTCTATTTAATAAAAACAAATTCTAAATTTTATAATTTAGTCCAAGTTTGTTAAATTAGTTCATTTTCATTTAATTCACTACATCCATTCACAAACACCATTCAAACAAATAAAATAAAATAATGATCAAAACTACAAAAATTAAAAGCACACACAAAGAAAGGAAGGAGGAGAAAAGAATTACATCCCTTTTTTCATGCAAATAAAATTAAAATAAATAAATCTTAAAAATAAATCAAATAATAGCTTAAACCATTATTATGCCAAACTACCAACACGGGAATAAGTCTAAATCTTCAGAAAATAAATGCTATAAATGAATTATAAAGAAATTAACAAATAAAATAAATATAAAATAAAAATTAAATAATTGGCCATAGAGGCGGCGCCTCTTCTTCACAAAAGTGTCGCCTCGGTGATGATAGGGCAGCGCCTCAATAAGGGAAAGCTTTGCCCCATCTCCAACGGTCACAAAATATGAATTTAATTTTAACCTATAGAGGGGGTGCCTCTTTGAAACAGAGGTGGCGCCTCTATGAAGAGGCATCGCCTCTGTTTCCTATAGAAATAAGTTTTCACAAATTACTCCAATTCGTTAAGGGAATTAAATGAGTTATATACTGCAGCAAAAAAAATAAGGAAAAAACGTGAGAATGAGTCAAAATCAAAACAATAGAAAAAAATTACTAAAAAAATAGAAGAGAAATTAGTTGGCCCTCAAATTCTATTTTAGAGTGCCCTTAGCTTCTGGAATGCTTGGATTACGACCACTATTTCTTCTTTAACTTCTTGCTTTTTGAATTTTTTCTGGTTTTTTGTTTTCACTAAAAAAAAAATCTCCTCCCCCTGATACCAATTTCTCTCTTGTATTTATAGAGGTTTTTTTGTAATATCCACTCTTTAATCACATTAACCATACATGTTACCTTTCATTGCATATAAAGTAAAGGGGTGAAGCTAAATTAAGACTATGTGTGTTTATGTAATATGGATAGGGGCTTAATTGAAAATAAGCTTGGACTAAATTGATATTATTGGAAGTTTAGAGATTAATGTGTAATACTTACACTTTAATAAGGATTAATGTGGATATTAAGGTGATAAATCTCTACAATTATCTAGATTTGTTATTGACTAAGTCATGTATTAGTATGTGTACAAGTGTGTATATAAGTGTAAAGTGGAGATGGTGTACAAGTGTGTATATGTGTATGGTGGAGATTTTGAAGGGAATTCTATAAATAAAAGGGGTTAAAGATTCATAAAAGGTTTAGAGAAATTGATCTAAATTCTAATTAATTCATAAGAGCTTTGGAAACCTAAAGACATCTAGAGGGTTTGAAGATTAGAAATTGGTAAGTTAAATATATATTTTTATTATTTGAAATTAGATTTCATTAAGAGCAAAATTCGTGCCCTGTCTCAGGATTTTTCAGTCTTAGAGTTTTTAGTATAATTTGAGTTGTAGACCTCCAAATAAAGTAAGATTTAATGATCTAGAAACTTTAAAGAGTTCTATACAACTCTTATGTTTTGAGATTGAACTGATTTTGCCTCTAAAAGGGGCTAATAGAACTGGACATTTCAGAGCTCACATAGAATATTATATGTGACCTGATTAGATTCAAAAATTCATAAATAAGTATATACAAGTCCAAATTGAGTAATTTCAATTGAAAATTAGATTAGACTCATAATACTAGCCTCTGTAACAAAATCATAGTCAAAGGACTTGTTTATGTGACATTAGAAAATATCAAACTTGAGGTGACAGATTGCACTAGTTGAGTTTAAGTGCAAGTGTGTTGTGTTGTATGTGTGTTTGATATATGGTTATATGTAGGAGTTACAAGGAACAAGAAAAATACAATCAACTAAGGAAACTCTTACTTGTTAAAGTTTTGGGAAGCATTTTGGTAAGTAATTACTAATGTAATATATGTATTTAACTACTCTTATATAATTAGTTGTAATATTATATGTGTGTTACATGAAGTAATAGAATAAGTTATATGATCTTCATATATAAAGAATGAAATGATTGGCAATATTTAATATGGTCAATGGAATATAGATGTTGTTTGGAAGATTAATAAGTATATTGATAAGAAAGTATTGTATGTGGATATTTTGCCTTATGGGAAATGTTGATTGAGGATAATGTATTGGTAATATTTTTAATAGTAAATATGAGTAAATGATATAAAATCATAGTGAAGATGAAAGTAATATATATGAGTCTCACATATATTATTCTAGCATTGTGATGGTTGAATAAATGAGCTATTATTGTAACTAAGGATCAAGTTCATTGGATGAGTGATGATTTTCGTGGGATATGCTAGACTATGATGCAATATTATAGTATGCTACAAGTTGATAAATGATTGTATATCATAAGAGGTTGTTATATATCCTATGAACCATGTAAATGAATGAGGTAAGCATATGATGTGTTTGTATGGAAATTGATGTTTGTGAATATAATATAAGATTAATGCTATGTGTATATTTAAAATGTGGAAAAGATTGTATCGTGATTGTGGGTGATGATTTTAGTGAGGTATCATCTACAATGATTGATCATTTTGAGTATGTAATTGTGTAATTTATGTTGATATTGAGATTATTATGAAATGTGATAATGATGTGTTATGTGCAAGGCACATTACAATGAGATGTATGTTGTTACTTGAACTTTTATGCATAAAGGTGAGGTGATGAGTTGGGAGAATAAATGTGAAATTGATTGTAAGTGTGAGTTGGAGAATGAATGTAAAAGGCTAGCCAATGATACATATATGAGTTATGGCCTTATAAAAGCTTTTAAATGGCAAATCATTATGAATAATCATGTAAGATGTGAGCCGGGTGGAGATCGGAAAGTTGAGATGATGAAATACGATATTGAGAAAAATGCTTCTATACATATTTATGTGAGATATGAGTTGCGAGACTTGGCATGCCAACAAATTGAAATGTGAGAATGGTATTGTATGTGAGGATGTGCTCATAATAGGCATAAGCCAATGTGGCTAAATGTGATGTAATTGTGTGAGAATGATTCTGGCCGGATACCAAACAATGAGATTGAGATGTGAATGTGTGAATTCTTGCATTTACGTGAATCATTATGAGATACTATCTCCTATTGTTGAGATGAATGCGGATATTAAATAAAGTATTGGGATGTGAGATTATGTGATGGGCACTCATTTATTTATTGATTATATTTATACTCTTCTATTTATGGAATTGATGATTGTGGGTTTTAGATATAATGGGTGCAAGTTCATATATTTGGCTATATATAATCTTTTATATTTGAGTTGGTTATGAATACTAAATATATTGTAAAATGAGACTATGCGGATACCAAATGGTGTATTGATATGTGTGTGCCTTGGATTTATGCTTGAAAATGAGTTTTGATATATGAAAATGATATTGACGATTTGGAAATGTGAGCATAGATGTTTGAATTTTATGATTGATTGAGCTCAATGCATTTGAGAACAAGTTTATAATGTTTTATGTGTCTTTGAGGTGTCTCTGAGTTAGCATTGAGGCTTGCTTGAATATGGAAATGTTTTCATTGCTTTATAGTGGCCAAATGTGTCATTTACCAAGGCTTTAGGCTAGTCACGAGCCCTCACAGTCATGAGGAAGCACTCGTGAGCACCCCAGGCCACTTGGAACAATAGACAACCTTCTCCTCTTGCACACTTCTATCTCTATAGTTTTACTATAACTTGAGCTATAGAACTCTAAATGGAGCATGGTTTGATGCTGGAAGACCTTTAAATGGTATTCTATAACTTTCATATTTTGATTTTGAGTTGAATATATTATTAAGATGATCTAACAGAGCTTGACATTTTATTACTCACACCGATTATTCTGCATGACCTTTTAGTGTTCACAAATTCATAATTAATTCCATACACTTTCGAATTATGTAATTCTAGTTGGAAATGAAATTAGACTCATAAATTTAGAGTTTGTAAAAATATTATAACTATAGGATGTGTCTACAATTTATGAGAATATTTTGAATCAAGGTATTGAATTTACTTATAGCAGATTCTATGTAGTATGGTGTGTTACAAGATTAATATATATTATTATATTAGTGATTACTTACTAAGTAGTAAGCTCACCCCTTTGCATCAAATTTTTCAAGGTAATTAATAGTCGAGTCGATGCCTACATAAAGTAGAAATACCAGGTGGGCCAATGACGAGTCCGGTGCATGTATAACTGGATGTTGGTATCATTTATGCCTATTATCTGTGCTCAAACTTCTTAATGTGTATTAAGAAGTTCTATTATGAGAAAACATATTGATAGAATGTTATAATGTAATGCTATAAGCTTTAATGAAAAAGATGAAACATGTATTCTATTTGTAGAAAAAATTTTAATTGTGCCACGTGTTAGAGTATACAATTGGAGTGTTATATTTTTAGACTCTTAAACCCTCTTTAATTCTCACCCCTTTTCCCCTTTCTCTCCTATGAATGTGGGAGAGGAGCTACAAAATGTGGGGAGAATCTCACGTTCTGTATTAATGACAGCATTTATATTTTTTTCAGCTCTGAACAATAAAGGCGGCCCCTCTGCAAACCAGGCCTGTGGGCCATTTGGGCCAGCTAAGCCAACTATTTGTTTGAGCTCTGATGGGTTTTGGGTCTTGTTCTGGCTGAGTGTATTTGGGCTATGTTTCGGACTTTATTTTGGGTTTGTGAAATGTGTAGGGCTTCTCTCAAATGGGCTAGAATCTAATTCCTTCGCTGAGTTGGGCTAATATGTTATTTATTCATCATTAGGCTTTTTTTTACGAGTCAGGTCAAATCATGTGTCAACACTACATCAACTAAATATTTGCATAAAAATGCCAAACATTTTCAAATTGTAGCAAATTTAGCCCAAACTTTTAATTTTGGCATAAATATATTATTTTTTCTAAATACATTATATTTTATTAAGGGAAAAGGTACAAAAAAACCCCTATCGTTTTGCCCTAAGTGCAAATATACCCCTAACGTTACTCGAGGTACAAAAAGCCAGAAAACGTTATGAAAATGGTACAGATATGCCCCTCCCACAAACGCCGTTTATCAGAGCAGTAAACGACGTCTGTGGGAGGGGCGTATTTGTACCCTTTTCATAACATTAAGGGGCTTTTTGTACCTCGACAAACGTTAATGGCATATTTGTACTTAGGACAAAATGATAGGGGTTTTTTTGTACCTTTTCCCTTTATGATATGATTGAATGATAATAATCTTTTGTGTTTATGCATTATGTATGTTTGTAGGTATGTATGAGATATGTATGTTGTGTTATATGTGTGTGAAAAACACACACAAGGTGGAGAAAAATATTTTAATATTTTAACTAGTTAAAAATAATAATTTATAAATACTTTTTAGTTAGTTTAATTATTTAAGTAGTATTATTACAACCTATAAGACACATCTAGTAATATTTAAAAAATGTTAATATATTTTATTAAATTAATTTTATTAGTTTAATTAATATTTTATATTAATATAATACCATACTTTCCGTTCAAAATAATTCTAGTTTAATTTTTTATTAGTATAGTTTAAAATTTTTTATCAAACACTGTTAAATAGTTTCTAATTTTAGAAGAAAATAATTTCAAAGTATTAAATTATTTTTATTAAAATAATATAA
>CATIWO010073523.1:0-12390 GCA_949673435.1 Macaranga tanarius | reverse complement strand
TCCAGATCATACTACAGATTTAAGGGACCAGTAGGTTTTGACACTGTCTATGTAACATATTTTTGAAATAATTGATAATTTATACGTTTATTTCTATATTATTATTTTATTGTCATGTTATTTTATATTTCAAATATATTTTTTTATATTTTTTTTAATACGATTAAAATTTCTACTGAAATTATAATTAATATTTATACAAAATCTAATAAATAATATACTACTATTATTTTAATTAAATAATATACTACTATTATTTAATTAAATAATATACTACTATTATTTAATTTAAAAAAAACCCAATAATTAGCGACGGATTGCATTCCGTCGGTAATTACCGACGGATTGTATTCTGTCGGTAATTCCGTCGCTAATTTACCGACGGATTTTAAAAATCCGTCGGTAAAAATTAGCGATGAGAATTTTGCCGACGGATCAGAATCCGTCGGCAATCCGTCGCTAATGACGAAATCCGTCGGGAATCCGTCGGTAATTGCCTGTTTTCTAGTAGTGAATTCTGAAAGAAATTACCCAGTGAGCAACTAGTATAATTTTTAAAGCAAAAGCATTTGCCTAAAATATACTAAATATCAAATGCAGCAATTATATAAAAACTGATAAATATTTACAAGCACACTGCTTTGTCAAAATAAATCATTTTATATCAAACCTTCCTTTCTCAAGCATTTGGCGAAGCATTCCCATTACATGAGAATAAAATTAAATACTTTTAATAATAATAAAACGAATCCAAATAAAATCAAGAATATGAAATTCTTTTTCCAAAGTAAAGCTCAAGGCCGTTTAAATCAACATTATAAATCCTTGATTTCTTTTAAAGATTTGCCAGCAATAATTTACACAATTTGGGGTCCAAAATGCCTACTTTTAATAAAATACAAAGAGTCCCCAAAATTCCACAATTTATATACTAACAAGCTTTGTTCAAAAATATAAATAATGTGAATAAAATCTCATAAATCGTTTATCATCATAAGCAAATTCATGCTTTAGTTTATTATGAACTTTCTCATATCAATTGCAATTAAAGTTGAGAGTTTCAATCATTGCATACTCAACATTATAGTTATTCATATCATTCTCAAATAATAATTTATATCATTATCTTATAATAGATAACTCTTAATCCCTTCTCCGAAGGAAACAGCAATATACAACAGCTCTCTCTCACATCATCTCAACTTTTTTTTTCATGGCTTACACTAGCCAAATCACATTCTTTTTTCATTTTTTTATCAATATTTTCGTATGCATACATATAAATCACAAGGATTTGTCCAAAGGCAACTCTGAATCCCTATGCTATCTCAAAGACAATTATCAATCGAGTGGCCAGCTCATCATTCCCAATTCATCCCATATACATATATACTCTCATATAATTACATTCTCATTATCAATTATTCAGATATTAATCATTGCAAGCTTATGCATTATTCATGTTCTTTGCACAGGCATACTCTGCCAGATTGGATATTCATTATCGATTATTCACAATGATTTAGTCTCATTGTCTGAGACTTCACAAAATATGGTAGTTAAATATATTTTATTTATTAATGCAAACTTATCAATAATTATCAAAACTAAAGAATTAATCTCATTTTCTGACGTTTTCAAAGTTCTAGAATATTATTATCTGATTCAGTTTATTGCTACATTTCAAATAAAGCATAAACGGTCAGAATCGGACGCCTTACAGGTCACAGAGGTGTGAACAATGTGCAGGGGCGCTAACTTCCCGAGCGAAGACGCCGACCACGCACCACGGAGTCACCGACCGTCGACGGAGGCACCGCCCTCCCTAGCGGAGGCGCCGCCCTCTCTCCCTTCCGGAGGCGTCCTGACTTCCCATTGCGAAGGCGCCGTCAATTTCGTGGAGGCGCCGCCCAGCGTCTCGGAGACGTCGCCTATCATGGCGAAGGCGTCGCCCACTATGGTTAGAGGCACCGCCCTCTGGCCATCTGGGTCGACTCAACAGCAGTTGAAATTTTGATAAAAACTTAATTTTACATAATTTTAGGTATGCCAAAAGTTCAATTAACAACTTTAAACTAAAGATACATTTATATACAATTCAAAAGCATCTAGATCAAGTCTAAAACTACGGATTTGACCATCAATATACCCAAATTTCAGAATCAAAGACTTGAAAAATAAAAATACATAAACTTGAGTTTAAATCCACCACTCACTAATTTCTCTAGCCGAATTCTTTCTTAGCTTGTGGAAATCCAATTTCTCCTTAGTTTCCAGACCAATTCTTATTCCTCTTTTGCTTCTAACATCTCCTCTTTCTTCCTCCTTCTTTTTTTCTCTTCCTCACCATACTTTCCACTTTTGAGAGCTAACAACTCTCCTTCTTCCTCCTTTGGCCCTTCTTCTTTTCTTTCTTTCTTTTCAACTCCAATTACTTCCTTTAGTTACACCTTAGTCCTTTCTTTCTTTTCAATATCATCCTTAAACTTATTTAATTATTCCACGCATATCAACAATTATTCTTATCATTTCTCACATATATAATACATTAACTCTTAACAACCTCAATTTAATACCTTATAATCAATCTCTATTTAATCTCATCATAATACACAATAATTCATCACTTAATTATCCTTTTAAAATAGATGACAATTAACTCCAATTGATATTCATTTAATATAATCAGATAAATATTCCTTAATTATTATTAATCCAAAATAATCCGGTTCTGGGACACAGATGTTACAATTGTCACAATCAATCATTAAATGATTTAAAATTAGTTAATATAAATTTATGAATAAATTAATTTTATAAATTTTTTCTAAAAATTAAATTTTTAATATTTTAAAATTATTTTTTTCTTTTTTCTCTAACTATACATCACTTTTTTAATATCTTTCCCTTTAATATTTTTTAACTTTAGTATTATGTACTTTTTTATTTTATAATTATAATTAGTAATTAGAAAATAAAATTATTAAAATAAGTTTTATTTATTTTTATTAAACTTTAATAAATTTTTTACTATAAATTAATTTTTAATATTTTTAACATTAAATTTCTCTTTTTTGAATGATAATATATTAGCTTCCTAATAATTTTAAATTGCAATATTTTTGTTATTAAAAAATTATCTATATTATTTTTCAATTGTGATTATAAATAATTATTATTAATTATAATTACTTTGAGTAAAATCTATAAAACTATGTGTTTGCCAAATTCTCTGCAAGTATACGGAATCGACAAGTAGTAATTAAGATATCATCCCACAGAGATTACGATCTAGCTACCTACTTATTTCTCCTTAATTGTTTAAAGCTTCCAAATTGAATGAGTTAATAATAATATTTACTTGAACTAAAATGAAAATAAAAACCCTAATTTTGAAATCAATTAACTAATATATAACTAACCATTAGGAAATTAATTCACCTCACATTCGTTAGTTAATTCCCCTTCCTTAATTCAATTATCCATGCAAATTCTGAGTCATCTTATATTGCAATTACCTTTTCTCAAAGCTAATTAACCTACTCTATAACCCTTAATTAAGGTTAAGTCACCCAATTCTCATTGCAATCACAAATTCTAATTAATAAATTCATAAAGTTTAATCTCAACTCTTATGAAATTAAATCAATTCAATTTATTTCTAATAATGAATTCACTCAACTTATGTTTATAGTTCCATCAAAATTATCATCTCTCAATGCATAATCTCAATTATAATTATGTTAATGTTGATCAGGCACAAACATACATTAAGCTTAATAAACACAATTTGTATGAATAAAGAATTTATTAGAAAGAAAAATTTAACTAACTCATGTTTAGATCCTTAACCCCTAATAAATAAAAACCTAGCCTAACATACTTAAATTAAACTCTAAAAACAAGTAAAAGAAATCCATCACTAATTATAAGAAATTAAGAAGAAGAAAAGAAATTTAATCTCTTGAACTCTCAAATCCTCGATCTCCAAACGTAATCCTCGATAATGCCCTAAAAGGTTCTCCTTTTCCTGCTAAAAGTCTCCCTAATATGAGTTCTCTTCACCCTTTTATAGTTTTCCTTCAATTCCCCCTCGATAAGCATCCAAAGAAGTCAATTTTATTTTGACTCTTATGCGCACATGGCCATGTCCAAATGCTACACGGGCGTGTCTCGACTAGACTCAACATCCGGACACATACACGACCATGTCTCGAGCCGTGTATAACGTAGGCAAATATAGCGGTGCGGTACACGACCTTCAACACAGACATATTTCAACCCGTGTTTAGGCTATCAAATTCCTCCAGTAGACTACACGGTCCATCATATGACTGTGTCTTCAACCGTGTTCAGGGGCTTCTTTTTGTCCAGATTACTACACGGGCAAGCACATGGTCGTGTCCTTGCCTGTATCGATAATTCTTCCAAAATTTAACTTCAAACCTTCTGAATCCTTACTTTATCCATATTAAACCTTGATTAAAGACTCAAAATGAGTCGTAGACATCTACAAAAGTAAACCACACATAAATAACCTATCTATAATATAAATTAACACATATAAACCTAAAATTAACACAAATTAACCACTAAAACATAACAAAATATACACTAATCACTATACTATTTATTTAGTCTAGATTAGTCAAAATAAATGTTCACCTAATTAGAATAGAAAATACAATTTAATTTAAATGAGAACTAAATATACTATTTGAATAGTTTATGCTACATAAAATAGAAGTTAATCTAATTAAAATAGGAAATATAATTTAAATTCAATTATAATGGTAATTTTAATTAATTAAATTAATTTAAATTTTTAAATTATTAAATTATCCGACTTTTATATAATAAATAATGAAGACGTTTTAGTAAATTTGCATATTCTCCCTTCACACATTTATATATAATAGTATATACAACGCATTCTTCGCACGTGATTTTTCCATTATTGGACTCATTTTTATGAAATAAATTTAAATTAAAAAATTTTCTATAATTTAAATATTATTAAATTTAATATTTTTCTCTTCTAAAAATATTTCATGTATTATTTTTAAATTATAATTAATTAATATAAAAATAAAATTTTAAGTACATTATTTTATTATATTTTAATAAATTAATTTTTTATAATATTTTTAACAATTTTAACATTAATTTATCTATTTTTTTGGTAATTACACATCGATTTTGAATTTTTTTTTTTGTTTTAGTACTTTATTTTTAAAAGTAAATTATATATACTATTTTTAAATTATAAGCATAATGAATCATTCGAAAATAAAAAAATAATAAATTAATTTTAGTTATCTTTTATTAAATTTTGAATAATTGTCATTATAAATTTAATTTTTTATCATGATTTTAATATTTATAACATTAATATTTATTTTTTAAGTAATTATATATTACTTTTTAAATTTTTTTTAACTCAGTATGTAGCACCCTCATAGTACCACATGTACATGTACGTGTTCACTATACATAACAACCACGTGACATAATAAAATTTTTCATAAAAGATAGGTATATATATGTCACGACCCGAACCCAAGGCACGTGACTAGCACAAGGGAATGAGAAAACTATATGCTTCCAAAACCCACAGTAAGCCTTAATAAAAATTTTAATGAAATTTCGACGGAGTTTCCCCTATACTTAGACTAACTCAAACCTGCAATATCAAAAATTACACTCCCAAAATATTCAACCAACACTACTCCAATTACTAGAAACCATCCATCACACAAACCAGCATTTAAATCACAATATTACATACCATAATATAATCCAAATAAATCCACAATTTACAACTCTTATAAAAACAGTTATAACAGTATACTACTGCGGAGTCTAGAGTACAAATACATGATATGAAATATTATTAAAATCTACATAAGATAGCCGAGGAAGAATGAGACTGGCGTAGCAGAGATTGTCTAGTATCTGATCGAAAAAGTCCTAAAAAATAATTTGAGGAGAATCAGACCTCATTGAGTGAATAAAAATTTAAAAAATGCATGTTGGATTTTTCATTAAAAATCATTTATTTAAAACCATTAAAATTATTAAAATAATTTATATGGCATGAAAATAAAATTTCAAGAATCATAAATGTAATTTATTAAAATATATATAAATTCTTTAATCTTTCCATAAAATAAGTATATAAAAATATAAGAAAATATTTTAGGTGGGAAAAACAATGGTAGAACCCTAAACCTCAAATCTAACAGCCTTTCGGCTCTCTTAGATCCAAATGACTGTCGGTCCCAGAGAGCAAGCTCGACTAGGGTCTAAACACAGTCTGTCTCTTAATCAAATATTTACTGGCGCCCAGAGAACAAGCTCTACCAGGATCCAACCAATAAATAACCATAATCTTATCTAGAGAGCATCGCTCGACCAGGGCTCACATTTCAATAATAACATCATATCTGCCTAGAGAGCACCGCTCAACTAGGGCATATAATCAAACTCATAATTAAACATAAATCAATACTAATATGCACATGGCCCTAGTGACACCCACCAGGTAGTCCGTTCTATCAGTTCTCCCAAAATATTTATATAATAATATACTAAATCTAAAAACATTTATAAAATGATATTAGAAACTAATTATTTAAATCATCGTGCTCATGAAATTCATGCATACTAATCAAAATGTCCAATAGTAATATTTTCATCATTACAACAATAAAATTAATAAGTAAATAAATATCATACCATTAAATCTCATTTTATCCACTTTAATTAATAAAACCACACAAGCAAATCCAATCAAAACATTTCCTAATATTAACTCACAGGTAGAGCGAGCTGGCCGACGTATCCTTGTATGCCTAGTATCCGCAATTCCAGCTTCCGAACTCTCTAAAATAACAAATATTTATTTAAAAAAAATACACTTACATACATAGCAATTAAAATCATAATAATTTCCAAAAATTCTGGAAAAATTATTAAAATTAATGAATTATTAGAACTGACTTAAAAACATCTTAAAATGACATTTGAGGCTTAAAGGATTTATTCTGATGAGTCAAAACTATTTCAATGGAAATAGAATAATTTCCACCGAAATATTTATGGGATTTTTAATTAAAAATCTGTAAGGAATCAGACCTAGCTCCAGTTATACAAATTAATCTTCATAATTAATACTATTTATTAAAAATAAAATCATAATTTTCAGAGCTAGTCACTATTCCTCACCGGAATCCAGTTAGAACTCGCCAGATTTTCTCATCGAAAAATGTGTTTTACATCAGCCAAATATACCAACACATTCACAACAACCTACTAAGTCCAAATATACCACCCATTATATAAAACATCAAGCGGAGTGAGAGATCGGAGCAAAAATAGAAGTTTATCGTTTAAACTCCGATGAAGGTCGAAACGGTGTAGATCAAACACGTGGCTAGTCTCTTTCAATTTTTGGAGACAAGATGAGTACACTGGTGGTGGTGGTTTTAGCTGACGGTCACTAGAAAAAGAGATCCGCCGCTGGAAGTGAACTGCTAAAACTTCAGAGCTTTACCGGCATAATCTAAACCTTCTCAGATGAAACCAAAAATACCAACATATAGGGGATGATGAGAAGTATATGTGGTTCAAATTTCGTGGTGATCGGAGGTGGTTTGACTGGTGAACGGAGAGGGAAAAATCATCGGGGTGCTACAGTGACAAAGTCAAAGGAGTTCAGGGACCTATCCAAAATTCTGCAGCTGGTCTATATATAGATAAGGAGACTGGCGAATTACCACTCGAATACCCACATTTTTGGCAAAAATTCAACTTAGTCCTTCCTTTTAAATTCTTACAAAAAGCTCCAGTAATTAAATGAGTTAATTCCAAAACCGCATATAATTACTAATAATTAAACAAGTTAACTTCAAAACCGTATATAATTACTAACAATTAAATGAGTTAACTTCAAAACCGCATATAATTACTAACAATTAAATAAGTTAACTCCTAACCTAATATAATATATATATACAATAACAATATCAATAACAACAAATAATAATAATAATAATAATAATAATAATAATAATAATAATAATAATATTTAAAATAACAATAAGGTAATAATGATAATAATACTAATAAAAATTCAAGTTATTACATTCTTCCCTCCTTAAAAAAAATTCATCCTCGAATTTTCATATTAATACTGAAATAAATACAAGTATCGACTTTATATATCTGCCTCGGTCTTCCAAGTGCAATCCTCCACTGTATGATTACTCCACAGCACTTTGACCATAGGAATTTCCTTAGTACGAAGTTGAAAAACTTGTTGATCTACTATTGATACAAGATACTCCTCATAAGTTAAATCTTCACTGAGCTCCACTGCTTGAGGTTGAAGAATGTAAGAAGGATCAGAAATATACTTCCTCAACATAGAGACATGAAAAACTAGGTGAATCCTTAACAGTTCAGGTGGTAACACCAATTGATAAGCTACCTCACTAACCTTAGACCGCATCTCAAAAAGTCCAATATACCTTGGAGCTAACTTTCCCTTTTTACCGAACCTCATCACCCCTTTCATTGGTGACACTTTCAGAAATACCAAATCTCCAATAGAATATGACACATCTTTCCCCTTAAGATCTGCATAGCTTTTCTGTTGGCTAAAAGTTGTCCTCAACTTTTGTTGGATGAGAGGAACCTTTTCTGAAGTCACTTGCACCAGTTCTAGACCTATTATCTATTTTTTACTTTCTAACATAGAGGAGATCTACACTTTCTACCATACAATGCCTCATACAGAGCCATTTCAATGCTAGCATGATAGCTATTATTGTAGGTAAACTCTATCAATGGAAGATGCAGGTCCCACTGTCCTCCAAAATCCATAACACACATTTTTAGCATATCCTTTAATGTCTGAATAGTTCTTTCTATCTGGCCATCTATTTGAGGATGAAAAGTTGTGCTGAAGTCGAGCTTCATACCCAATGCCTTATGTAACTCTTGCCAGAAAACTAAAGTAAAAGTAGCTTTTCTGTCTGACACTGTACTTTCTGGCACACCGTGAAGATAAACAATTTGGTTAATATATAACCGAGCTAACTTGTCTGTTGTATAAGTCTTTTTTATCAGTAAAAAGTGAGATGATTCGGTTAATCTATCCATTATCACCCAAATGGCATCATAACCACTTGTTGTACATTGCAATCCAGAAACAAAATTTATCGCAATCATATCCCATTTCCATTTAGGAATAGGGAGCTGTTGAAGTAAACTGGATGGTCTTTGATGTTCCAATTTCACTTGCTGACAAGTGAGATACTTGGATACAAACTCTGCAATGTCTCTTTTCATTCTATTCCACCAATAGGTACTTTTTAAATCATGGTATATTTTGTAAAAACTGGATGAATACTATAAGCAGAAAAGTGTGCTTCTTCCATAATCTCCTTCCTCAGATCGTTAACATCTGGCACACATAACCTAGTACCCAAATGCAATATACTATCATTATTAATCACAAAATCTCCTGATTGACCTTGTTAGACCTTTAACATTATCCTTCGCAATTGTGGATCCCTTCTTTGAGCTGCCTTCACTCTATCAAAGTACACTGATCGTACTCTAAATTGAGCCATCAAACATGATCTATCATCCTCTATTGCAATCCTTATTCAATTAACTGATGTCGCTCCTTAATGATTGGCCTCCTCTCTAAGCTAATATGAACAAGGCTTCCTACTAACTTTCTGCTCAAAGCATCTGCTACCATATTAGCTTTACCTGGATGATAAAGAATATAACAGTCATAATCCTTGAGAAGTTCCATCCATCTCTTATGCCTTAAGTTCAAGTCTCTCTGCTGGGAAATATACTTTAAACTCTTATGGTCGGTGTACATTTCACAAGTTACACTATACAAATAATGTCTCCATATTTTAAGTGTAAAAACCACTACTGCCATTTTTAAGTTATGAGTAGGATAGTTTTGCTCATGCTTCTTTAACTAACGTGAAGCATAAGCAACTACTCTATCATTTTGCATTAGTATACACCCCAAGCCTACTCGAGAAGTATCACAATAAACTATATAACCTTCATTTCCTGATGGTAAAGTTAACACTGGAGTTAATGTCAATGCATCTTTCAGTAACTAAAAGTGCTCCTCACATTTATCCGACCATACAAACTTAGCATTCTTCTGGGTTAACCTTGTTAAAATCGCTATTATTCTGGAGAAATCTTTCACAAATCTTCTATAATAACCTACTAAACCTAGAAAACTTCTTACCTTCATTATAGTTATAGGTCTTGGCCATTCTGTAACAGCTTCTACCTTCTTTGGATCAACTTGAATACCATCCTTAGACACCACGTGTCCTAAAAATGCCACTTGATTCAACCAAAACTCATATTTCAAGAACTTGGCATATAATTGATGTTCTCTCAAAGTCTAACGTACCATCCTCAAGTGTATAGCATGCTCTTCAGTACTTTTAGAGTACACCAGGATATCATCCATAAAAACTATTATAAATTGGTCCAAAAATGGCCTAAACACCCGATTTATCAAATCCATAAAAGCTATTGGGGCATTGGTCAATCCAAAAGACATCACCAAAAACTCATAGTGGCTATATCTAGTCCAAAATGCTATTTTAGGTATATCTCCACTCCTAAGTCTCAACTGATGATACCCTGATCGTAAGTCAATCTTAGAGAAATATTGTGCTCCTTATAACTAATCAAACAAGTCATCAATCCTCGATAGATGATACTTATTCTTGATAGTGACTTTGTTTAACTATCTATAGTAGATACAAAGTCGCAGGCTACCATCTTTCTTCTTTATAAATAAAACTGGTACACCCCAAGAAGATGTGTTGGGTCTAATGAAACCCTTATCTAGCAACTCTTGCAACTGTTCCTTGAGTTCTTTCAATTTCACTGGTGCCATCCTGTAAGGTGGCATAGAGATAGGATCTATACCAGACATCACATCTATACAGAACTCTTTCTCCCTTTAAGGTGGTAGTCCTGGTAATTCTTTGGGAAAAACATCTGAAAACTCACACACTATCAGTACATTCTCTACTACACCTTTGTCACTTTGTGTGTCTTTGACAACCACCAAATACCCTTGGCACCCTCTTCTAAGTATTCTCCTAGCTGTGATTGCAGAGATAAAATTCTAAGGCATTGAGCTCTTATCACATCTGAACCTAAATTCCATATCATTCGAAACTTTAAAAATCACTTTCTTGGCACGACAATCCATAATGGCATAATATTGGGCTATCCAATCCATTCCCAAAATCACATCAAAATTAATCACATCCAAAAGTATTAAGTCTGCCATCAATTCTTGACCTTCCTCCAACATGGGACTTGATGGAAAAACTATATCTGTTTCCAACTATCACTAAAAGGAATTGTCACAGATAATAGAACCATTAATTTTGACAGATGCTAATTCATCTTTGACGTAAAAATAGGAGAGATAATAGAATGCGATGCACTTGGATCAAATAATACTGCAGCTTCTAAATAACAAACATAGAGAGTACCTGCTACCACAACATTAGATGCCTGAGCATCCTGAGGGGTGAGAGTGAAAACTCTAGCTTGTCCTCGCCCTCCTTGTTGTGAAGTAGAAGGCTGAGCATAACCTCATCCTCCCCGATCTGGTACTAGCTCTACCCCTAAAACCATGGCCTTACTGGCCCACAAACTGTGTAGCTCCCTGCTGAGGATACATTGACATTTGATATTGTGAAGGTGCTTATTGTATCAGCTGAGCTACTAAAGCAGATGATCCTTGAGCATAGGATGGCTGATAACCAGAATTAGGACATGATCTAGCAAAATGTTCATACTGACCGCACCTGAAGCAGCTCCTGGTAGTAAGTGGCATGGTCCCTGATGCACCCTGCCACAATTAGGGCATGAACTCAGCCCAGATCCAGTACTACCATAACCAAAACTCTGTCTACTGCTACTACTACTAGCTCTTGGTGTAATAACCTGAATTTTCTTATTATTATTATTATTATTATTATTATTATTATTATTATTATTATTATTATTATTATTATTATTATTATTATTATTATTATTAATATTACCTTCTTGTTAATATTGGTGTTATTATGCATAAACCCAAAATCGGGTTAAAGCAAATTCTCTAATTTCACTTTAACCCAATGTTGGGTTGCAGCACACTTTTAAATAACACTATAACCCAACGTCGGGTTTCAGTATAAATTAAAATATCACTATAACCCGCAGTCGGGTTTCAGTATAAATTTGTGGTTTTAGAATTTACTCATTTAAGTGCTAGCAACTATATGCGGTTATAAGAATTAACTCATTTAAATGCCAACAACTATA
>CATIWO010073501.1:0-11161 GCA_949673435.1 Macaranga tanarius | reverse complement strand
AAGAGGAGGTGCCTTTTCAATTAGAGAGGCGGCGCCTCTTCGTGTCTGTAATGGAAAAAAAATTAAGTTGCTTTAATGGCAGAACGTGAATCATCCCACGTTATGCAGTCTCTCTCCCACGTTCATGGGAGAGAGAATAAGCATTTAGGGCTTTTTCAGCCCCTATAAAAAGAGAAAGAGGCCAGAAGAGTGGGGAGGTTGGATTTTTTTTAGCAGGATTAAAATCAAAAATAAAAAAAAAAGATAAGAAAAAAAGAGAGCTAAAAAAAGGGGGGGGGGGGGGGGGGAAAGAGAAAAAAATGAGAGGGAAAATAGGGTCTGAAGTTCAGAGACAAAGGAGTTTGCACAAACGTCACTTCTGAGGGCCAAATTAATTTCAGACTCGATTTATCAGTAAATTTTCATTTTTTTTCTTTAGTTTTTGATTAATATTTCATTTAATCTAATCCTTGTTTACTTTAAAATTGTGGTGCATGATTATTTAGATATGTATTGAAATTATATTGACATTGTGATTGTAATTGGTAACGTTTTAATCTCTCGTGTCCCTTTAATTCATTTTATTTATTCTGCTGTTTTCTCCTTTGCCGAAACAGAGGCGGCATCTCTGTGAATAGGCGCCGCCTATTTAGAGAGACGTCGCTTCTTTATTTACAGAGGTGACACTTCTTGTATAAAGAGGCACCGCCTCTGTATCGCAGAGCTTTAAAATTAATTCATCTTCATATTATTTAATTTTTCAGTTGATTTTGTAGAGATCTGATAATACCAGGAGGCTACTGAACCTTTAAAAATGGTGCTGGAACAACAATAATGGACTTTTTCTGTTATTTTAGAATTTTTAGGATTTATTATTTTATTTAATTATTCTTAATTGTGGGATTTGTAATCTTTTCTCCTCCCTTCATTTCTTTGTATGCTTTATTTATGTCTTATTATTATTTATTTGATTGATTGTTGTGAATGGATGTTAAACATAAAATTGCATGTAAATTGGACTAATTAATTAAATTTGGACTAAATTGTAAAATTTGATAATTGTTTGGATCAAAATAGAAGTTTGCATGTAATTCAAGAAATAAAACACAAACGGAGGCCGATCGCAAGGTCGGGTGGGCCGCTAAAAGCTCATACCCAGTTTCCGGACCCAATCTCTGAGGACGGCTGCTGGACTTCCTCCGTGGAATCCAGTTGCTATAAAGTGTGTCCCGGGTTTTATCCGGGTGGTGACTCCATTCTCCAACCAAAGCCCTTTAAAAAAGGCCCAACGTTGTACTCCTAGTGGGCCCTAAACCCACACAGTACCGTGGTCGCCAAACACTTGGGCGCGCGCTGAACCCCGCCGCCTACAATACCATATTCAATATAATTTAATATATGGTATAATGATAATATCATATAGCTAATTGAAATAAAAAATACATTTGTTTTAAATAAAATAATTAAGCGAATGATATAACTAATAATAATTAATTCATAAATAAAAAACATATCAAATGAAATCTCATTATTAGAAAATACTATAAATTTGAGTGCTTTTTATGTTACCATATTAGAGGACAAGTATATCAAATATCTAGAGTTCTAAAAATTTAAAATTGAAAATAATTTAGATTTCTAAAAATTTAAAATTGTTGAAAATCAAGATTAAATCAAAATTTTAGTTAATATAATTGTTTTTAAAAATTTAAATTTAAATTTAAATTCAAATAGATCAAATATAGTATAATGTTAGTTATGTCATTATATGAAATATTTATATCCTTTTTCATCCAAAAATATTTTTCCTTTATTCATACTTTTATATATAGTATAGATAAAACCTTTGTCAGCACATCTACAAGTTGATCAGACGAAGAGATAATATAAATAGAGACCTCCTTTCGCAAGACTTGTTAGTGAACAAAATGAAAATCAACCTCTACATGTCGAGTCTGTGCTTGAAATATTGGATTCGATGATAAAAAGACAATATCCATATTATCACATCAAATATGAGGAGGTTTGGAAAGATAAACATTGAGTTCATCAATCAATTTACATAGCCATTTTAACTCAATACAGACATTAGCAACGACTTTGAATTCGGACTCGGTAGAAGAACGAGCCACTGTTTATTGTTTATAAGAATTCTAGGCAATTAGATTTTATCCAAGAAAAATAAGATATCCTCCTATGGAACGTCGATCATTTAGCCAGCCATTTTGCATTACTGAAGGCTATTAAAGTGGTTGGAGAACACTTTTTAATGAATAAACTATGATTGAGAGTGCCAAAAAGATAGCACCAAATGCACTTGAGAGCTTGGAAATGAAGAGTGGTGGGTTGATGCATAAATTGACACATCTTATTAACTACGAATAAAATGTCAGGGTGAATTACTATGGCATATTGAAAACTACCACAGAGTTTTCTATATTTAGTTGCTTTATCACTTGGCAAGGATTAGCCTTGATTTTGAGAAAGTGGCAAACTAGTAGCTAATGAAGTTGAACGTGATTTACAGTGTGACATCTTTGCCAATTTAAGAAGTTTAGAAAGATAGGATTTTTGTGGAAGAAGCAACCCATCTTGATTGGTATAAACTTCAACACCAAGAAAAAAATATAGAGCACCTAAATCCCTTAAAGAAAACTCTTGAGACAGTTGATATATATAAACGATTAAACCAGATTTGGATTACTACCTGTAATAATAACATCATCAATGTACATAAGTAGAAAACAAGTACAACCATCTTTATTATACAACAATAAAGTTGAGTTAGCATGAGAACCTATAAATCTAATATGCATCAAAAAATTATTGAGATGCTGAAACGAAGCTCTTGGAGCTTTGTTTGAGATTATAAAAAGATTTCTTCAACTTACAAACATATGCAGGATGCTCTTAGTCAATAAATCCTTGTGGTTGGACCATATATACAGGTACTTCTAATTCTCTATTCAAGAATGCATTGCTAACATCAAGTTAGTAAAGTTGCCAACCATTTGAATCTGCCGCAAAAAGAATCATACGAATTGTCATTAGTTTAAGGACAAGACTAAAAGTTTAATTGTAGTCCAAGCTATATTCTTAAGTGTATCCTTATTCCACCAGTCTGGCTTTAAATTGTTCAATGGTCTTATATGCTTTTAATTTGATTTTGAAAATCTAACGATTACCAATAACATTGCCTTGCGAAGGAGGTGGTACTAGTTCCCAAGTGTTATTTTGTTACATGATTTGCATTTTAACTTTCATTACTTGTTGCCATTTTGGAATTTTATTAGCTTGAGTAAATGATGAAAGTTCGATTGAAATCTAATTTATGGATGTGGTAAAGTGAATGAAGGGTTTTATCTTTTAAGTAGAAGGAGGTAATTGTATATGATGTGTTTAGTGTGGTGGATATAGAGGCAGCAAAGAGCTAGGTGGAGATTTATTAGATGGAAGATCACTAAATAATTTAAAACCTTCAAAATAGTAAAGGTGAACATGGTTGGGTATGGTTGGTAGAAGTGATTTAGTTTGTTTTATATTTATAGATACAGTTGGTGGAGAATAAGATAAGGATGAGGTAGTGTTTGAGTTAGATTAGGATGAGGAGTCTAAGCTAGAATGATTACTTTGAGAAATTGAGGAAATTATAAGTTGTTGTAAAGGATAAGTGAGCCGTAAATAAGTAGATGAAGTTTACAAGACTTGGAACTTCATTTGAAGTTTACAAGAGTGTTAGTGGAGCAAATTGATTATATTAAATCATTAAACCAAGCTTTATTTATTTCATAATTTTCTTTGAATGTTCATTATTTGTAAACAAACTTTTGTTGAGTTTATATCTACCCTTCTTATGGGAGTTGGATAGGATTCTTTCATCTACTCATTCTTTGGGTTTGAAGAAGTGGGTGGTGAGATTCTTTCTCTTTGGTTTAGTATTGAGCCTTTGTAAAAACATATTATTTGTAAAAGTTTTGAGTTAGCCTTAAAAAATTTTATGGGAAGGTTTAAGTGTGAGCCTTGAAAACACTTGGATAAAGGTTAGTGGTGAGCCTAGAAAACACATTGAAGATTGGTTTATGTTGAGCCAAGAAAAACACATTTGTAAAGGTTTGGTGTGAGCCTTAAAACACTTATATCAATCTTGGGAAATAAGATTGGTGTAGTTCAAAATCCTAACTTAGGGATAAGTTGGCTAAGAGATGGATTGGTTGATAATCCGAATTCTTTAAAATCATTGTGTCTTTATATGTGTTGATTGTTTCCTTTCTTGTTATTATTCTCATTCTTGTTGTTGAGTGTGTTAGCTAAACATTTCACTTAAACACCTTTCAAATTTGCCATTATTTTTGAATTTCCTATAAACAACATATTAGCCCTATTCACCCCCGTTCTAGGGCTTTTCAGTGTACAGTGAGAAAATTTATGATGTCTTAAAAGAATGAAGATAATACTCAGCGCTATAAGATTTTTTCGCATTAGATGTATAGTGCAAGAGAGTTTGTGTGATCTTATGATTGATAGTGAGAGTTAAGAGAATATTATAGATAAAGATGTTATAAAGAGGTTGAAGTTGGCAACAGAGTCACATCCTAACCCATACACTATTAGGTGGATTAAGGTTGTTGGTGGTGTTCGGGTGACTAAACATTGTAAGGTTCCATTCTCCATTGGCAAGTATAGTGATGAGGCTTATTATGATGTAGCGGATATGGATGCTTGCCATATTTTACTAAGATGTGCTTAGCAGTATAATGTTGGTGCCGAACTTGGGTAGAAGTAATACATACCAGTTAAAGAAGGATGGTATGAGTTATACATTAATTAACTAACCCAACGCTTAAAAAGTGGAAGGAAGGAACTTTCTAACTGATGAGCATGAGCCATCCATATTTATAAAAGAGTGTAAGAGGACTTGTGAAGTGTATTTATTGATAATGAAAGGAAAGGATGATAGTAGAGCTTTGGTGAGAGGTCAAATTCCAATAGAGGTGCAAAATTTACATGAAGGTATATCGACTAGACATTTTAGGAGGAGTGGACCAAAGTCATATGATGTTCATAGTGCAATAGATAGATCTCCATTTTCTATTATGCATATGAAGTATCCTAACCATACTTTAGATTTAGTGAAGCTTTCAAAGGTGCCAAGTCTTAGTATAGTAGCTGGTGATCTAGCAAAACAAGTTTAAGAGGTGAAAATAGATGTCAAATATAAGCTAGAGAAAGCCAATGTCAAGTACAAGACAGAGGCGGACAAGCATAGGTGGTTTATGGTGTTTGCTGCTGGAGATGAAGTGATAGTATTCATTAGAAAAGCAAGGATCAAAGGTGGGCAAAACAAGCTTTAACAAAAGAAGTATAAGTCATATAAGATTATTAAGAAGATCAATGACAATGCTTATATAGTGGATTTGCCTATGTGGATAGAGATTTCAAAAACTTTTAATGTTGTGGATCTTACATTGTTCCAGCCTAATATGAGCCTTGGATTTCTAGAAAATAATTTGAGGACGAGTTCTTTGCAAGTGGAGGCAACTAACGCAGGGCGTTAATGCCTTTAAGAGGTAGCACATAGCTGTGCGTACTTTTAGACATGATTGTGCCTGAGAATGACGAAGCTTGACTGGAACCGACCTAATTTGACATAACTGTGTGAGGTAACCCATACAGCTATGCTTGAAAATAATTGGATTCAACTGGTAGACTTAGAATCAGACATAGCCGTGTGTTTTTTTGTGACATTTCCATTTGTATCTTTATTGGTTAATCATTTAGAGTCATTTCATTTGCGTTTTTTTTTTGACATTTTTTATTGTATAATATTGATACTTATTAGTGACATTTTTAATTTTTTCTATATTACTGTATCTTTTGCCACATTCTTAAATTTTACCATTTTTCATGACATTTTATCATTTTTAATCTATATAAAGATTTTTAATTAGTGACATTTTTTACTTTAAAATTGTTTAATTATAATTCCACAATAATCATACATTCAAGTAGAAAGTAGAAAAATACAACATTTCTAAAATTTAAATACTATTATAAAAGTCAATGTATATAGAGTATATTCACAATTGTCAATTTAGACAAACAAAAAAGCATAAGTTGAACAATTCCGCAAACTTCTAATCCAATATGGAATAAAAAGAATATATATAATATATTTGCCAATTTGTCCAACAAAAGAATATTGGCATACAAAATATCACACTCCCAAAAAGATTAAGCACATTAATATATACCATCTTGTAATTGTCATTATTATTCTCCAAAGAACCTGCAAAATAAAATTTAAAAAATGTTATATTATAATTAGAAGAAATAAGAAAATCTATCTTAAAAAATAACAGGCTTATTTTATGCAATTCACTTCTGTTAATAGCAACTGAATACACCACCTCCTACATATATACTTCTATATATATAACTACCATCTGCAATATGAATTTTTTTTTAAAAAAAACTTGTTATATATGTATTGCAAATGGTTTTATTCATAAACTGAGTTGTAATAAACATAAATGAAACTAAAACAACAGCAACATGTATAAACTAAACATAACCAAAGACCATCGGACCAAGTGATCTAAAAGCAACAACAACCACTATACTAAACAGTAGGAACAATAGCCACAATTGATCTGACTGATATGGTGGCAAATGTGATAATGTAAACAATAGCAACAACCGAAAGAAGACAATAGCACTAGCAAGAAAATAAGAGTCACAAGGCTAAAAGAGTTAGAGTAATAGTAAAATGCGACTAAAACAAAAATAACTTCAAATCATTATTGCAATTTAACAAGACAATTGAAGTTGAATGAAAACCAATTTGCAACCACAAAGAAGCCCAATAAAAATAGGTAGCAAAAGCAGAAATGAGGTATATTGAAACAACTTTAAAAAATTAGAATATGCCTTCAGAAAATACATAACAATGGAACAAAGTAGCAGAGATAGAGTTGAGACCAACATTAGCAGCAAAAAACTCAAAAAATAAAAAGAGTAGGGAAGAATAAAACAACAACTATAAACTAAAACTAGTAGCAGAATTGAGACAAAAAAAGTAAAATATAAGGTTGTTGCAGCGATAACCAGAAACGACAAAGAAAGAAAGCATTCGCAACCATTGATAACCTCTTTAATACGAAGAGTTACTACAAAATTAGCTAAAATAGTTTCAAACTGAAATCAAAATAGAAAAATAACTTACTAGAATGGAAGGATAACTTTAGGATATTATATTGAGGGATCAACATCCTTATTGCATTTGATTAAAATTTAAAATCAAATTATTGCTAGCTAGTGAAAATGTAATAATAAATAGGTTAATATTGAATATTTTATACTTACTCATCGTATTCCAATCCAAATATTCGGTGAAATAACGCCTCATGTCTTGCTAAAGTTACCTCTTTTTGTTCCCCCTTTTTAATTTCTTGATCCAAGAGCTGTTTAAGTAAGTTATTTTCATCCTGAGGCTGTTTTAGTTTTGCTTGAAGATCTTGAATTATTGAAGTGGTGCATGAAGTAAAGGTTATAGGTCTTGGACCAAATCCTAAGCCTTTAACACATCCACACAACTTTGATCTTCACTAGGTCTTTCACCCTTTATAGTTGATTGGGCTAGTAATTCTTGCATTTTTTTGTCTACATGAATACAATATAAATCAATAATCTAATATTGTCAATAATTAAAATCCAAGAAATCACCAACATTGAATGACTTACAAAATTTGCCTCTCCTTTAGAAGATGTCCACCCTTTCCCTTCATTGAAGTATATGTACTTATATAAAGAGATGTGACCATATTCTTGGCCATTATTTTTGTTTCTTGGTCTATTTATAAGAAATAAATAAAAATTATAATCCAATATTCACATTCTTATAATAACAGTAGAAGCAAAGTTGAAAAGAGATGGAGAAATAATAGTAACTTTAAACAGCACCAGAGGAAAAACTATAGAAACTAAAAAATACAGAAATAAAAAAATCTTAAATTATCATCAAATAATAATCCTACAAGTCTGACATCAGATTAGACAATTCAGATATAGTTTTTTCATATTTTAGCACAAATATGAAGCATCCATAAGTTACAACATTGACCTATTAAAAGCTAGTAAAATTTCTAAGCACATAACATGTTCTTAAATAAAATTATGATTTGTTTATGGGTCTTAAACTTTACAATTTAGATGTTGAAGACCTGAAACATATTGTTATATTGAACACCTAAAACATATCATTATTGTTACTAGGCATTATAGATGGAGGGAGTATAAAGTCAAAAGGACAACTTAGAGGTGACATATAAGAATCTATAACTATGACTTTAGACCTATATAAATGCACAATCAAATGATTCCTTTTGCTCAGAAGTGATTAGAATACTCATTCTAAATCAATAATTAGCTAAGAAAGTTAAGTTTGAAAAATAATCATTTAACCCAACAATATAGCACACAACCATCTAAAATGTTTTTTGGAAGCACATAAATGAGATTGCAAAAATTAACACAATGGATAGTAGTTACAAATAAATAAACCAAAATCAGTAGGATAATTAAATTAACTAAACCAATGTTATCATACAAATTTCAATGACTAAATTATGATCAGAGAAACAAAAGAGCATAAAAAAACCTAATTAAAAAGGCTCAAGATGACAGCTAAAATTCAAAAATTTCATAAAATCATTTTTTAATTTATAAAAACTAAATCAAAAAAATAAGGAGGACGTGATCAATTAGCATATTTTAATTACAGTTTTCTTCTCTCAAACTAAATGTGGCCTTATAACTTCTGCATAAAGATTTGTTTTAGGGAGAGAGAGAATCAAATGATTAAGATTATAAAAAATAAGAGTTACCTTTTACTTATGAGAATTTAGATCTTAAATTCTAAAAAAAGAAGCCATTAAAAGAAGAAGTATGACTTATTGCTAAATTAGTTTAACCAACATCCCCTAACTACCTCACATGACTTATTGCTACACTAACATAAAGATCAACTAATAACGGAGCTTTCCTTTGAATCAATGAAGTATTATAATTCCTCTTTCTCTCAATCATATTACTTTACTTCAATATAATATAGCTCAATCAATAGCATATACAAAAAAAAATAAAACCAAATTAAAATAAATTATAAAATTAATTACTTCAATTAAACCAATATATAAAACACATAAAATTATATCCACAGACTAAATAAGAGAAAAGAAAATTCTCAAATTATTTTTCTAGCAACCAAATATGATATTAACATTAATTAAAATTTTGAAATTCATTTTAATCAAAGTCAACAAAAGACAGATTCAAAATAAAAAAAATAAAATAATTGGATATTACAGAAACATATAACACATCGGAGATTACTGAGCGATAGAAGATGCAGAAGAGGACAGTGTTGATGAAGATTCTGATTAAGATCGAAAAATCTTATTATTCCTTTTATCTGTTGCTTTTTTCTATCATTATTTTTCCTGTCTCTTATATTTTATCTGTTACAATTTGCTAACATAAATTGGGGGGGGGGGGGGGGGTGGGTTAAGGGAATTGAAGAAGCCTTTGTAATAGTTTGGTTTGCCTTTGTAGGTCTACTTTAAGAATCGATGAAAATGTATTATTTTTATACATTTTTATTAAAAAAGAAGCCATAAAAAGAAGAAGGCAGAAAAAGAAGAAGATGAATTTACCTGAAATTATTAAATAAAAGAAGAATTAGAAAAGGAAGAGAAGTCGTGAAAGAGAAAAAAGGAAGGGGAAAGTGAAAGAGAATTAGGGAAAGGAAAAAGGAAAGAGTAGTCATGAATTTTGTTGAATGGGTCTGTCACGACCCGAACCCAAGGCACGTGATCGGCACTAGGGAATGGGAAAGCTATATACTTCCAAAACCCGTAGTAAGCCTAAATGAAAAATTTTAAGAAAATTTCGGCAGAGTTTCCCCTAAAGATAGAGTAACTCAAAACCTGTAATATCAAAATACACTTCCAAAATATCTCAACTAACACAACTCCATTTATAACAACCATCCATCACATAAACCAGCAATTACATCACAACGTTACAAACCATAATACAAATCCAAATAAAATCCACAACTTACAATCTTGTAATGCTAGATATTAATACAGTCTTTAAAACAATAATTCCTTTAATACTACTGCGGTGTTCTAGAATAGCTACATTACACATATAAATGACATTATAATAACCTACATAAAACAGCCGGTGAAAAATGAATCCGGCGTAGGGGAGAGAAACTAACAGAAGACTCCCAAGATCCTGAAAAAATAATTGAGGGGAGTCAGACTTCACTGAGTGAATTAATATTATAAAATGCATGTTGATTTAAAATCCTTTGTTATAAAAATAAAATAGATAAATAGATAAATAAATAAATAATTTCTTTATATGATATATGCTCAAAATCCATAAAACTCTTTAAATAAAATTTCTCGTTCAAAAATCACATAAACTGAAATCTATAGTGGAGATCATGGTAGAACCCTAAACCTCAATTCTAACAACTGATGTCCCGAGAGAACAAGCTCAACTGAGTTACATCACAACTCTGGCCCGAGAGAATAAGCTCCACCGAGCTCTATCCATATATTGCCCGAGAGAACAAGCTCCACCGAGCCTAACTCACATCATCGCCCGAGAGATCAAGCTCCACCGAGCCAAATACATAACACTGCCCGAGAGACCAAGCTCCACCGAGCCAATACATAATATATATATAAGATTTTACCAGTGCGCACATGGTCCTGATGATACCCATCATGTAGTATGTTCTACCATTTTCTCCAAAACATCATTTATATCATAAAATCATAAATAACATGAAATAACATAAATAGAATTTAAATGTGCTCTTAAAATCTCAACGACAATAAAAATATGGCTAAGATCATATTACTTACTTAACTCATGCATATAATTAAAATTATATTAATAATAATTATATAAGTTTCTCAACAAACATTTTATAACATTAACTCACAGGTGGAGCGTGCTGGCTGACGTGTCCTCGGCTGTCCAAAAGCTACGGCTCCAACTCCGGTATTCTCTAAAAATAATAATAATAATATTTATTTAAAATAAATATACTTACATGCATGAATAAAATCATAATAAATTTGCAAAATTTTGGAAAAATTATTAA
>CATIWO010073493.1:0-15772 GCA_949673435.1 Macaranga tanarius | reverse complement strand
ATATATATATATATATATATATATATATATATATATATATATATAATTATTGATTTATTTAATATTAATTTTAAATATATAAACTAAAAATTAAACTATATAGTTTTAGTGAAAACTTTATGCATTGAAATTGGAATGCTATTTTTATGAGTGTTATAATAACTTCATTTTCTATTTTTCTTAATAGATTTTTTTAATTTCAAATTAATATTTTTAATTTCATATTACATGTGTTATATAGTTTTATAATAGGTTTTGGAATTTTCAGTTTTTTAAGTGTGAATTTTTAGATAATGAATAATACTATAATCTCCGAACTTTAGTTTTACTCCAGACCGACTTGAATTCTCCATTTGCTCAGAATCTCTGTCTTGAATTGCTCTGATTTTTTGGAGTAATTCAAAGTAGAGATTTAAATTTTCGGAACCGGGTTCGAAGAATTAATTTTAAAATTTTCCGATGTTCGGGTTGGGTCCGAAGAATTTACATTCTCCGGAGTCCGGACTGCTTCGACCCATGCTCAGCTCTAGCAATAGATATAGAGATTGAAAGTAGAGGGAGGGCAGATGAGGGATAAGAAGGAGGTCATTAGATTTTAGAGGTGGAAATGGAAGAAAAAAGAGGGTTAAATTTATCATTTTATTTTTTTGTTAATATGGCAGTTGATTAGGTTGCAAGTAGGTTCCAATTTTACCCAGTCAGCACTTCGGTAAGAGTAATTTTGTCAAAAACACTAAATTAGCTGTGAATTTTAAAGCTCAACAACTTAATTTGAAAATATAAAAGTTGAGACACCAAAATAACAAAAATTAAATAGTTAAGACACCAAAAATGCAATTTTCCCAAATGTATATATATTGAATCAATAAATATTAGTGAATAAGAAAAAAAAAAGGGAAGGTGAAAGAGTGACGAGAGTAAACTGAAAAAAAAAAAAGAAATGGAAAAAGACAAGTGATCTTAGTGTTACAAAAATATCCTCATAGACATAGTTCTAAGGCATAAGGTTCGATTTGATCTTTAAACTTTTTTCAAAGGTTTAAATTGTCATTTTTTTGGACCTTTTTTTGTCAATTTATCCCCTGAACTTTACAATAAAAGTTAAATTAGCCATAAAAATTTAATTTACACCCTTGTTGTTTGAGATGCAAGTACAATAAAAATTACATAAAACCTCTAATAGTTTAATTAGTTAACAAATTAGTCTATATATTCATAAACACATTTAATAAAAATGAAAAATTTATTTTTAAAAACATATTATTATTTAAGGCCTAAATTTATTTTAACATATTATATTACTAGATAGTTTATTTTATTTGCTAATAATGTTTTTAATAATTTTGAAATATTAAAATTTATTTTATTTACTTATAATATTAATTTGTATATTAACATATATAATATCAAAATATTTTAATGTTATATGTCAAAATTTTTGAAGTATTCTAAAACTTATAGTAGTAAAACATTTTTCATGATAGTTAATTATAAATATATAAAAATATATAAATTTAAATAATTTAAATTTATGTGTTTAAATTCAAAATAATAATATAATAAAAAATTATCATTTTTAAAATAATTAACTATAATATATAATTTTTAAAAATAGTAACAATTTTTAACATAAAAATAATTTTAATGATTTAAAATAATATTATTTATATGTATATTAACATGTCATACAAATAATAAAATATTTCAAAATATTTTGATCCATAATATGAAAATATTTTAAAATTATAAAAATTAATAATATAATAAATAAAATAAATTTTAATATTTAAAATATTATTAAAAATTATTGGTGACTAAATAATTATCTAATAATATAATATACTATAAATAAATTAAGGGTTTGAATATAATTTTAAAAAATAAATTTTTAATTTTTTAGTAAATGTTTTTATGAAAGTATATATAAACTAGTTTGTTAATTAACTAAACTATCAGGGAGTTGTCTGTAATTTTCATTGTAATATTTATTTACATATCATATAATAGGAGTGTAAATGTAATTTTTAGGGTTAATTTGACTTTCATTATAAAATTCAAGAGATAAATTGATAAAAAAAAAAACAAAACAAGACAATTTGAATTTTTTAAAAAAGTTTAAGGAGTAAATCGAACTTTATTTTTAGTTCTAAATGCATGAATACAAGTGAAGTGAAGTGAAGTGAAGTGAAGGTTTTAAAACTTTCAAATACTCGTTGTAGGACCCACCACCAATAAAATAAAATAAAATATTGGGCATTTGAGGTGACCTCTACAAACTCCGTGTAGAGAGCCAAAATTCTGAGCTTATTTGTTACCACCTACGCTCCATTCATAAAATAAAATAAAGAAAAAATTACAAATTTGGTGTTCAAACTTTTGTTTTTTTTTTTAATTTGGGTGTCTAACCTTTTTTTTTTACGATTGAGTGTCTGAACTTTAAAAATGTATATCAAATCAGTGTATCTGGCTGATCAAAGGCTGATTGTGTACTGAGTCAGCAGAAATGGGCCCCACACTTGTCCCAGTCACCGTCCATGTCATGGTCCACATGTGCTAATTGTTTGTTGGACAAAATTGCCCATAAAAAGGGTTTATTTTCGACATAAAACCTATCATATATTCCAATAAACAACCACCCTTCCTCCTCCTATACAACTACATGCACCTGATCCTCTCCTGCTTTTCCTAATGCCCACTATACATTATCCTCCTCCTTGCTCTCCCTCTCCTCTATAGGGGTAAGGAGATCAGGAACAGAGTCCATTTTAATGAGAAATGATTGCCTCTAGGTTTTCGCAGTCAGTTACTTCCATTTCTTGAAGCTGTGAAAGGTTCCTAATAATGGAGATCGGGAACAGAGTCTTCAAGATATTGTAATTTCCCACGCTTAGGATTCTTAACTTTGCTAAAAGATACTATTATGAGTTGACCTTGAAAAGCATTCTCCAATTTCATTAGATCCCATAGTTCCAAAGACTCAAGAAAAGGAAAGGCATCGTAAGAAACCTATTTTGTTAAGTTAATAACAAATTAAATGTCATGGCTATTACAGATACGGAGATGCTTCAATTGTGGAAACCCCTCCCCATCTAGGTCATACAATATGCTCTAAAACCTCTTTACTTCTCCCTGATGTAGATTTTCTGCTTCCTTGATCAACATTTTAACTCCATGGTTAAAATAAATGCCCGTATTGAGCTCAAGCTCTATCATTCTTGAGAATTTCCACCTATTAGACCAAAACCAGCCTTCTCCAATAAAAATCTCAAACTTTTCCAACTTACTAGAGAACAAGTCTTTTGGTAACATTTTAGTATGTAGAACTTTTATTTCCAATACTTTCAAACGAGAGAGCTTTTTGAGTTCAGTGAGGCTTGCTTTGCTATCATAATGCATATGTACAATTATATCATCAAAATAGCTACTTAGCCCCTTAATAAAATGGGCATATTACACAATAGCCTATAACTTTCAAATATGATAAATAGGTCCAAACTTATCTTATAATGAAGTCCCTCTCTACCAACATACACATGCCCCACTTAGATGCAATTTATAAGTCTCCTCCATATGTCATAAAAATAATATACATGAACAGTGCATATAAGATGTGGGTGTTACAATTCTCCCCTCCTTATAAAAATTTCATCCTCAAAATTTATTACTCACCACTTTCAACAAATAAAGATGGATGCTTTTGTCTCATCTGTTTTTCTACTTCCTATGTTGCTTCTCTAGGAGAATGGTGACTCCATTTAACCTTCACTAATAGTATTTCCTGATTCCGTAACTGTTTTGTCTTATATCAAATAATCTTTACTGGTTCTTCAATATAACTCGAATCATCATTGATTTTTACTTATTGATTTTTAAGTATGTATGTAGGGTCAAATCGATATCTCTTGAGCATACTCACATAGAAAACATTATGAATTTGGGCCATTTCTGGTGGTAATGCTAACCTTTAAGCCAATGGACCAATTCTTTCAAGAACTTCATATAGCCTTATATATCGAGAACTCAACTTGCCCTTTTTGCCAAATCTGATTGCTTCTTTCCATGGTACAACTCGAAGAAATATTTTCTCACCCACTTCATACTCCATTTCCCTCATATGTTGGTCTGTATAGCTTTTCTGTCTATATTGTGTTACTTTGAGTCTACTTTTAATTAATTTTACTTTAGCCATTATGTCTTATACTATTTCAGAACCTTCTAATACACGCATTCCTTCTTCATTCCAACAAATAGGATTGTGATACTTCCTTCCATAGAATGCCTAATGAGCCATCTGGATACTGCTATGATACTAGTTATGATAAGCAAACTCCATTAAACTAATATATTCATCCCATGCACCTTTAAATTCTAACACACAAACTCAGAGCATATCTTCAAGTGTTTGAATCATTCTCTCTAAGTGCCCATCTATCTGAGAATGAAAAATAGGACTAAAATTTAATTTAGTACCCCTAAAGCCTCATGTAAACTCTCCCAAAGGCGAGATGTAACCCGTGGATCTCTATCTAATATAATGAGTACTGGAACTCCCTAAAATCTAACAATTTCTTTCACATATTCTCTGGCTAAACTCTCCATTTTCTTTGCAATTTCAATTTCATATTCATTGCTCACAATTGAACTAATTAAAAGAATGAAAATACTTGCAAATGAGCTACACTACTTCTTGTCTTCCTACTCAAAGCATCAGCTACTACCTTTTTCTTTCCTGAGCAACAACCAATTCTAGATCAGGTATTGGATAAGATAATTCATA
Source organism: Macaranga tanarius (assembly GCA_949673435.1). Taxonomy (NCBI): domain Eukaryota; kingdom Viridiplantae; phylum Streptophyta; class Magnoliopsida; order Malpighiales; family Euphorbiaceae; genus Macaranga; species Macaranga tanarius. The sequence goes on along the minus strand of CATIWO010073493.1, from coordinate 10,995 downwards.
TGGCTTCTACTGTCCAGAATTAACTTACCACATTGTATTAATATGCATCTTAAACCCTGATAAGAAGCACTATTATAAACTACTAATCCTCTATTTCTTGTAGAAATTTCCAGTACTGGAGCAGTTGTCAACTTATTTTTCAATTCATTAAAACTCTTTTGACATGCTTCAGACCATTTCAATGCAACATTTTTCTAAAGGAACTTGTCAAAGGCTGGCTATCAATGAAAACCCCTCAATAAATTGGCGATAGTACTCAGCTAATTCTAAGAAACTTTGAACTTCTACAACATTCTTAGAAGTTTTCTAATTCACCACTGCTTCTATTTTCTTTGGATCCACATCTATGTCCTATCTAGAAACCATATGTCCCAAAATACCACATGATCTAACCCAAGCACACATTTACTTAATTTAGCATATAATTGTTTTTCCTTCAAGGTTTGCAGTATAGTACTTAAATGTTATTCATGTTTCTTAAATATACAAGTATGTTTCTTAAATATACAAGTATGTCATCAATAAACACAATCACAAATTTGTCTAATTAGGCTGAAACATCTTGTTCATGAGAACAATAAATGCAGCTAGTGCATTAGCTAAACCAAATGACATCACTAAAATTTTATAGTGTCCGTACTTGGTTTGAAAAACAATCTTCTGTACATCTGGGTTTGAAATTTTAATCTAATAGTAGCCTAATTTCAAATCAATCTTTAAGAAAACACACCTGAGCTCCCTTCAATTAGTCAACCAAATCATCTATTCTTCACGGTGACTCAATTCAACTACCTATATCGATACACAGTCTCATTGCCCTTTTCTTTTTCATAAAGAACACTAGAGCATCCCTAGGTAACACACTGGGCCTAATACATCCCTTATTACGTAGTTTTTGCAACTGAGTTTTTAACTCTTTTAATTCAACTGGTGCCATCTTATAAAGTGAAACAATTATTAGTACTACTTCTGAAACAAGTTCAATTATGAATTCTACTTCTCTATCCGGTGGCAAACCCGGTAGATCATCTAGAGACACATCTAAAAATTCACTTACCATTGGTACATTCTCATTTATATTATTTGTACTTTTAGTATCTACCATATGTACTAGATATGCTTTTCAACTGCTTAACCATTCACAAGGCTTTCACAGTATATATTAAACATGCAGACACAATTTATCTCTCCTTTATAATCATAGCCCTCGATTGATTTGAAGATTCTAAAATAACCTTTTTATTAAAATAATTTACTATAGAATAAAGTTTGATCAACCAATCCATACCCAATATCACATCAAATTCATGGGTGACAACAAAAATAATTCAGTTCTCAACTCTGCCTTATCCTTGCAAATCAACAGTCACGACTTACACTGTTTATAACCATTATTTCTCCCAAGGGAGTACCCATATTTAAGTTCAAACCCAATTGTTCATGTTGATTACAAAATTAGGATGCCATGTTCTATGACATGGATGAATGTGTGGATCCAGGATTAATTAAAACTTAAGCTTCTAAATCACAGGCAAAACTTTTACTAGAGGCAACTTCAGAGGCATCAACAGCTTCTTGTCTAGTCATAACACACACTCTAGCCTACGCCTGAGGTCTAGAACTTCTGACTTCCTAACCTGCTTATACCTCTGCCAGTTGCAAATGTTCTACTTCTATCTAATGTCGTTCCAACTTCACTCATTGAAACTCCTACTGTAGGTTCTGATATAGCCATGCCTCCACTACTTTTTGTCATACTAGTCCTTTCAGGACAATTTTTGTACATATGATCAAAAGATCTATAATGTACACATATGGGTCGATATGCTATAACCTGACTTTGACCTCTACTTGAATAAGATGAAACTTTAGATCCCCTTCCTTTAAAATTAGAATAACTACTCTGAAAGTTAACATATGGTGGTTTATATCTCCCTTATCTGCCTTGCTTTCTACTAGACTCTCCTATAATTTCACTTATTCCCCTTTTTGCTTTTTATTCAGTTCCTTCTTTTGCTAGTCTTTCGGCTCTAATTGTAGCTGCTCTCAACTTAGTATAACTCTCATGATTTGTAGGTGTGATCCTATTTCTATTTTCTTATTTTAGTCCCTCTTCAAACATTTAGCATTTGTCTCTATCAATAGCTACCAGAGATGACACATAACTGACTAAATTTACTTTATAATCTGCTACTGTCATTGTCCCTTATTTCAAATTTAAAAACTCCCTTCTTTTATTATTTTTGTATGTTTCTAGGATGTAGTTATTAATGAACTCACGAAGAAAATTATTCCATGTCAACACTGGAGGCTGAATATCATTCCCTGGAATAGTTTTTCCACCACTCATAAACATCTCTTTGTAACAGCAGTACTACATAATCAAAATTTTCTTCTGGTATATACTTCAGCAAATTAAGAACCCTTTGTATCCTTTTAACCAAGTCTCTACAATTATAGGATCTGTAGTGCCATGGAAATTAACTGTACCCTACTTCCCTATTTTTCTCATAAACCTCATTCATAGTGTTACCCATTGGTCTTTGATCCATTATTCTCATCATCTGACCAAACTCCTGCATAAAAGGATATACAACTGGTAGAGGGGCTTGGGGTTGAGATTATTCTAACTCTCCTAAGGCAGGAATAGGGTTTGCCTATAAATCGACTCAGACGACTCTTCAGGGTCAATGAGAGGCACTTGGTATTCATCCATCCTAAGAGATGCAACACATATACACTATATATTTTCTCAAACTTATGCATAATATGTCATGTATGCATCATGCTTTATTGTCCCGAGAAAATCTAATCCCCGCTCTGATACCACTTAATGTAGCACCCTCCAGGTACCACATACAAGTATCTAAATAATAAATCAATATGTGGCACATAAAAAATTTTCTCAAAAGATATATGTCTTAGACAAAAATTTCCATTTGATACATTGTAAATACTCAAAATATGAAGTTATATAATATTAAAATATACATATGAACTCAATTCAAAATGCTCAAATGCCAAAATGTTTAAGTGATTATACGGATGGAGATGTCGACACCAAGTCTACCTTTTGACCCATCCGAGCTCACGACTAAATTCACTTCAAACCTTATATTAATCATGCCTGAAAATTACAATTGCAAAGGAATGAGCTTACGACTCAATAAGCAATTAATAACATAATTAAATATATAATTCTCCTCAAAAACTAATTAAGGACAAAATATTAAAATTAATAAAATAATAAACTACACGGTCTTGAACACGCTCGTGTTCCAACCTGTATTCTCCACTGTCCAAAATGTGCAAAAGAATATAACTATGTACATGCCCGTGTCTCGACTCGTATCTAACACTGCCCAAATATACACGGTCAAGGACATGCCTGTGTCATAGCCATGTTCGACATTGCCAAAACTCACACAAACCTACACAACTATGTCTTAAACTAAAACAAGCCATGTTTTAACTACACAGTCTGAGAGATGCCCATATCATGAACCATTTTTCCCACTGTCCACTATATACATATACACATGGCTAGCAATATGCCCATGTTTCAGTTACACGGTCTGAGATACGCCCGTGTCTCAACCTGTTTTCTCAACATAATAATTTATTTATGGAACACTAAGCTCCAACATAATAACCTATCGATAAAAACACTATTTACGCGGAATCTATTGAAAATTGGGCAAAATCTCACCTAGAATATAGTCATCTCCCTACTACAGTAGGGCCAATCCTGTAATAAAATAACCACACTACCATTTCTCATTCATATCTTCAATAATAATTATCCATTTATCGTATATACATACGGGTGTGTATGAAGACCATCACCCAATCATAACCATCATATTTGTAAATCATTATTCTCACATTCAATCCACAATATCATTCTTGCATTCAACATGCATGCCAATATGGTGCAACAATGCATGTTTATGCAAGTTAGTATCCAGATAAACCTTTCCTCACACAATTTTCTCACACTTAGCCTCATTGGCTATTTTTCTCACATTTTTATTATCAAATAAATGGCCATTTATTGAGACTATATGTCCGGCTCAGTCTCACTTGGGTAGCTATTCGCCCGGCTCAGCTTGCCCATCATATACAATATTTTAATATCACTAAAATGGCCATTAATGAGACTATCTACCCGGCTTAGTCTCACTTGGGTAGCTATACGTCCGGCTCAGATTGCCCATCTCACAAACACACATCCTCACAATATCACATTTCCTCACTTCCTCACATCATGCCATATGTACATATTTCAATCATTCTTACAAATATATCACAATGTATATGTACAATTATATCATCAAAATAGCTACTTAGCCCCTTAATGAAATGAGCATATTGCACAACAGCCCACAACTTTCAAATGTGACAAATAGGTCCAAACTTATTTTACAATTAAATCCCTCTCTACTCACATACACATGCCCCACTTAGATGCAATCCATAAGTCTACTCCATATGTCATAAAAATAATATAAATGAATAGTGTATCTAAGATACGAGTGTTACAAAAATAATTCACAGAAGAAAGGCGAAGCAAAATAAGGAAAAACAAATGAAGTTTTATTTATTCGTCTGAGAAGCAACACCGGGAGTTAAGGAGAGTAGAAGGAATTAACGACATAGGTGAGTAGATTACCTACTTTAAAACCCCATAAATTTCTTTTATTGAACCATTGTTTTGATTGAAATTGATTTTCAGATGATTTTGATAAAATTTAAAATTATATCCATTAATTTGAAATGGGAAGGCGACGCCTCAATACAGAGGCATGCGCCTCAGCCCATTGAGGCCCTAAATGCAGTACCTCTATGGCACAGAGGCTTGTGCCTCATCCTAAGGAAGGCGGTGCCTCTGAGGCACAGAGGCATGCGCCTTTGTGATGAGGTGGTGGTGCCTCTGTGATGGAGGGTGGCACCTCTTCGTTGATCTAACGGTGCCTTTGTATGATTTTGAGCAATTTTTCAGTCTGTTTTGAAAGAAAAACTCATTTTTGGACTAAATTTGAATATTAAGATATAATTATAGTTGTTTGCTTGGCTGTGACTAAAAAAATTTGAGAAATTATGATATTTGAATGATTTTGAGTGATTGAATACTAAAGGATTATAGTAAGACTGTGCTCGGGGTATAGCAGGGTTTAATGAGATGTAAGACTGTGTCTAGAACATAAAAACTCATGTTATTTCCTATATCTAGGATATAGTAATACGCCTTTTTGGCTACTTATGTGATTTATGATTTGATATGTATCCTAACTTGAACTTTCAATGTGCTAAATGGTACCCACCACATTGACAGCAATCTGATTATTTACTGTCATAATGAACTAATTGTGATTTGGCTATTTAATGTTGACTTTTGAATTACAATTATTATTTAATTGATTATGTTGATTGATTTTGATATTATTTTATTTTTTGAAATGTTATTATTATCGTACTAGGAGTGTTTTATTTAGTTCATTCACTGGGTGTTTCATATTGAAATACTCACCACTCCCTTTATAAAATTATTTTATTTTCAGTTTAGCTAGTGTACATACCTGTAAAGTAATAATGGCAATCATGTGGGTTACCCAGTCTCTCAACGTACATGGAGAAGAGACAATGGTCCTATATTATATTAGGCATAATCCCAATGCTGAGCTATCCTTCCAAGTTTTTGTAGACCCTATAGCCACTAACTACCGTACTAGCCCTATTAGAAATGACTTTTTAGATGGTTGTCTGACAGTTATTTCCATTACATATGAGACACAGGTTGGAGTCCGCATCACTATAACTTGGACTTAGTTGTTGCCAACGTTGTTGAAGCTATGACCCCTTTGTTAGTATAGGTGATATGCCCTAGAGGCAATCATGTATTTTGATAATATATATTATCCCAAATGGCAATATAAAATGTTCATTTAAATAAAGTGTTTATTTATTTGAGAATTTATCCATTAGCATTATTTTAAATAAATGTATTATTAAGAGTTGATAATATGAGTGACACATTTATTTAGTACATATACTATAAAATTGTTCCTAGTCGATAAATTAATATTTTGTTAATATTAATTTGACTATCATCTATGTCTATTTTCCTTGATTAGTATATGATACTAATAGTGGGAGGTAGTAAGTCTCATACTACTTATTATGAGATATCAGAATAGACAAGTGGATACTCAAGTGTTAAGTGGATCGAACATGACGTTAGATTTGTGATTGTAAGGATATTCACTTATAGTCAACGATCACAATCTAGGTCATAATGGTGCATATAGTACTTTGACCTGAGGCAACCCAGTCATCCATATTTAAGTGGTTATAGTTTATTACCGCTTACATACCTGTGCTAGCCATGTATAGGCACATGGTGTATAGTGGCTCTAGTCAGTTGAATGTAGGGATGAGTATTTGACCAAGATGGGATTCATTGCCTAGAGTGAACCGGGTTAAGATCCTATGTACTCTGAGTTTATTTTTGATGAATAAGTTCCTAGCCAGGACAAACATAACAGTCTGAAAGAGTTTCAGTGCTACAAAAGAGTTTCTAGTATTTATTATGTTTTATCAAGAATAGAACTCGAGATGAGGTCATATAATAAAACTATTAGAGTTTGATTGGACCTTAACTCTAGGCTTTATCAGGATCTTCTAATGAAGGGATTTTAGTGCACAGTAATTATGACCAAAGGATTCATGTGAATCAATACATACATTCATTTCTAATTGGGTAGTTGTGATATCGATGCTAGGGGTCACTCACAATATATGAGAACTAAATGTTTATCATTGGGATTTTCACATTTAGACTTGAAAGTGTTTCAAGTAATATCAAGTGTTGATATTATTTTCTCATTGCCAATTAGACATGGACCTAGTAAGTCACACCTAAAAAGTTTTCACCAAATTATCAATGTTAATCTAATTATTGATTAAAGTATTTAATTAAGTAATTAAGATTAATGGAATTGGATTTATGCTTTAAGCAGTGATTCTAGCATATCATGAAATCTGATTCCACTAAGGTTTTAATTATTAATTTATACTTAATTAATATTGGATATTAATTAAAGTGTTGAATTAATAATTTATGTGTTGTATATACTTGGACTTGGATTAATGGCCTAAGGTGTATGGGCCTAGGTTTAAAAGTATTTTGAGCCAAAGATTAATCCAATGTGTTAAGAGAGCCCAACAACCTAATCTAGGTCCATTAATTTAATGGATTGGGTTTGGACCAAGTGTTGGCCCAAGTAGTAAGCCCAAGCCTATAAAATTGATGTAGAGATTTATTTGTATGTATTTATAAGTATAAAAGATGTATATAGACATTATACATGAGATGTGTTGTCTACTTCTATCTTTAGACACTTGTAAGGCCACTTGTCAAATGTATATGCATACTAAGTGACAAGTGTCATGATGATGTCATGGTGATGTCATAGTGATGTCATGCATAATGTTATGATGAGGCGGTAATCTCTACACATATTTTTATCCTAAGTGTTTTTGGATATGGTTGTTCTTGTTGTTCATCTTGTTAGTTTTTGTTTAAGTCAAAAACAAAAAACGGTGGATGGTTTTTATTGGATAAAAATATGAGCCACAAAATAAGATAACAAAATCAATACATACCCTTAAGTGTTCTTGCAAGGACGATTGATTTAGAACAAGTTCTTGTGAGGGTCATAAGAGAGGGAACTTGCTTCTAATCTAATCTAGGCAAGAAGGTGATTTAGTGGGAGCTTGGTGTTTCAAGCTAGAGGTCACATACTTGGGTGACTAGATCATGTGATTCAAAAGTTAAATCATTCATACCAAACTAGTAGATACACTTGTGGTCTACATCAAACACTTGGAGTTTTGTGAGTTTTCTTAAACTTGAATTCCTTGTTGTTGTTGGTATATATGCTTGTATGTGTTTATGGATATGTGTAAATTGTAAATTGGTTCCTTGGGATTGGAATTTTTTATTTGATGAAGAGTTATGCAAGTGAAATTTTTGAAATTTCACCCTTGTTAGGCACATGCTTTCGCTGCATCTGTGTTGCATAATTATTTCCTTTCAGTGGTATCAAAGCCTCTTTTTTCACTTTACACATACTAAAATATGAATTAGAAATGTTGTAATTCAGTATTTGATTGGCTGCAAGAGTTGTGGCCTTTGTTGCAAGAGTTGCAACATAAAAAATGCATGTTTTAGGCACACAGCAGGGGGCACACGGACAGGCACACACCCATATGCTAGGCCGTGTGCAAGTTTATAAAAAATGGCAGAGAGGAACATGGCTTGGGACATGGCCATGTCCCAGGGCATGTTTAGATCTATCCTAAATTTTCAAAGTGTTGAAAATGCTCCCCTTTTGTGCTTTAAGCATGCTAGATGTATCTTGGATGATGCCAAACATATAAATACTTGTCATTTATGCAAGGAATGATCATGGATTAGTTTGCATCTTGGTTTGTAATAATTTTATTATTATTTATATGTAATTAAATGTTAGTTATATAGATTGAGATGTAAATAATTTTCCTCGGTATGCCAAGAGGTCATTGTAATTCATTCATCACAAGAGTTATGATATGGAGGCTTGAAGAGTTCAAGTTAGGCAATGCCATGAAGATAAAGCAAAGATCCTTATGTATTCTAATGGTTAGAATAGGCATAAGGAAAATCCATGATCAATCCTTATTTGTGCATCCATTATGCATGTTCTATGTATATATTGGATATATATGTTATAACATGTTTTACATGCCTTATGGGATAAATGTATGTGAATGGATGCCATGCAATTTATATATTGGATATGTAAATTAGTTATTGTGCAAAGTGAGACCTCAATAAAGACTTGAAAATCTTCCAAATTAAATTTAGGTCTTGGCTTTCCATTAGAGCAATAACTTGTGTGGCTTTAGGATTATGTGCATCGACTATGGACATATAGGGGTGTGCATAAGTCCGAAGAGTTCATGTAGTGTTATTATTAAGTATGAGATGTTATGGGTGTATGGATACACTATTAGCCAAGAATGGCAATTAGGATTACCTTAGGTTTATAGTGTTCAAATCCATACATTTCACTGATCCAATGGTGATGACCTAACTAATGCCAAAGGCTAAGAATGGCAATGTGTACCTGAGGCCTATAACATTAGGAGCCGGATTGATGGAACATCACATGAGATGTGATGGTAAGAGTTACCACTTAATGATAACTAATATTCCAAGAATGGTAATGTGTATCTGAGGGATATTGAGTGACTCATTAAAAACTCCATCACCCATAAAAAATCCATCCGACAAGGGATTTCCGTTTCCTAGTTGGAAGTATAGGATTCGCCAAGTTAGTGGGAGGCCATTATGATTAAATATCAAATCTAATAGTTACATTACAATGTCTTTTTACTAATTAATCTTGTTGACTTTGCAGACATTTTGATAATATGAGATCTTCAAACCCGCTTTCCATCATACTCAACCAATATAGGCTCACGGGCCTTAACTTTATTGATTGGCTAAGGAATCTAAAAGTTGTTTTAGCTTCTGAGAAAATACTTTATGTATTGACATAAAGTCCACCCGAACCACTTCCTGCAAATGTCTCCTAAGAGGAGCGTGACACTTTAGAAAAATGGAAAGATGATGATTTGCAAGCACATTGTATTATGTGGGCTTCTATGTCTACGAAAATTCATCGGTAACATAAGAAGTACACATATGTAAAAGACATCCTACTTCACCTTCAAGAGTTGTTTAGTGAACAAAGTAAGACCTCTAGATATGAGATATCGAAGTGGCTCTTTCGTGATAAGATGAAGGAGGGTGAGGATGTGGCGATCCATGTTAACTCTATGATTAGCGCTATGGAGGAACTAGAGATTTTAGATTTCTTAATGGACTTCCATCTCTAATTGGATTTGATCCTTCAATCCCTTCTCGAATCTTTTGGGCAAACCATTATAAATTTCCATATGAACAAAATAGAGTGTATGCTTACGGAGCTTTTGAATATGCTTAAGATGGACCAAAAGGCTATCCAAGGCAATAAAGAAAAGGAAGTGGCTCTTATTGCTTCTTCTAGTGGGACTAAGAAGAAAGACAATAAGAAGAAAAAGAAAGGCAAGACAAGTATTGTCAAGCCTATGGGTGGTGTAGCCAAGAATAAGGGTAAGGTAATTATGAGGGAAGACCAAGGCAAGGAAAAGTGTTTCTATTAACAAGGTGAAGGACATTGGAGCTCCTGGAGTCTTATAAGACAAAAGGAAAGGGCATACAAGGGGAAGGTGAGACTTTCTCTGAGTTATTTGCTTCTAAATATTCTAACAGCTCATCTAAAGTATGGGTATTGGATACCGGTGCTAGTTCTCACATTTCTTTATCCTTGCAGGATCTAGTAAATGAGAGAAGACTGAGGAAAGGAGAAGTGACCTTAAAGCTTAGGAATGGAGCAAGTGTTGCAGCAAAAGCTATAGGATCCACTTCTATTGATCTTTATGATCATCTTTTTTTTGTTAGATAATGTATTATATGTACCTAATGCTTATAAGAATATAATTTCTATTTCTAGTTTGACTAGAAAGAATTATGAATTTTATTTCAAAAATAATGTTTGTAATATATATGTTAGAAATAAAATGGTTGGTATGGATTATTTAATACAAGGCTTATATTATATTGATAATATATCTAATAACAATGTGCCTTAAATTAATGTGAGTAATGCAAATGCAATGTTAATAGAAAATGCCTCTAACTCCAAATACCTTTAGTTATGTCACATTGCAGATGATAGGATCACTAAGTTGGAAAGGATGTCAATCTTGAGCAATCTTGAATCCGCATCTAATTCAACTTGTGAGGCTTGTCTTCAAGGTAAGATGACAAGATCACCATTTATTGGACAAATAGCAAGAGCCAAAGATTTGTTGGAGATCATACATAGTGATGTATGTGGACCATTT
>CATIWO010073486.1:0-11925 GCA_949673435.1 Macaranga tanarius | reverse complement strand
TCTTAGAAATTATTTTGTTTTTAGAAATTACTTATTTTAGAAATAATTGTTCAGTTGTATAGTTGCTCACAAATACAAAAAAGGAAATGTAAATAAAAGAGGCTCACCTCAAATTTATTTTTTCTCCAATTTTGTCAAATCCACTTTGCATGCACAATAGCTCATTAAATTTAAATATAATAGCGTATAACTATTCCTAATATATTTCTTACAATCGAAAATATAAAAATCAAATTCAATTATATACACACACATACACACATGAAAATTAAATATAAAATAATACATATATGTAGGTTTGTTATTGGTTCATTTAGATATTATGAATAAATATTCTTTTTTTGGTGGAATATGAATAAATATTTGAATTATACATGTCATAATGTAATTTTTAATAAAGATAAATTAAATTTACTTGTTATTATCTTTTATATATTTAGAGTCATTTTACAGTGAAAATGGTTGTATCTATATAATTAAAACTAAGACCGTTAGATTAAAATTTAATTAATTATAATAATTGATATATTTTACAGGTATTGATACACTAAAATAATTAATAGTTATAATTAAATAAAAATTAATATAACGGTTGTAATTTCATTTGTATAGATAAAAATATTTGCACCATAGCAAAAGTCATATATTTTTATTCATAAGAAGACATGTAATAATATAAAATATAAGCCATTAAATTTAATTGGTAAAAGGCATAAAAAATTTTAAATTTTCATACAAAAAATAAAAATTATCTTAAATTTAATGCTGGACCATTAAAATTCATAAATTATAAAAAATGATTAAATGAATCCTTTATTAAACGTATAGCTTAACAGATATTAAAATCTAATATTATTCAAAATAAATCTTTAATTTTTTATTTTGATGTAATTAAATTTTAAAATTTTTAAAATTCAATGTGATCCATTTATTTCTTATTAATTTATTTTTAAAATTTTATTTCAAGTTTGAAGTTATTCTTAAAAAATTATTTTATTCTTAAAAATTACTTATTTTGGAGTATATATTATTTATTATCTTAAAAATAATTTTAAAGTGTGAAGATTTTTTACCAATTTTATTAAGGAATGTAAAAATTATCATTGAAAAATTATTTTTCAAAATTATTCTAAAGTATATATTTTTATTTTTTTAAAAAAAGATTCTAGATTGTAGCAGTGTTTGTTCTTAGAAAAATTATTATAGTAATAAAAATAAATAATATATCTTTTAAACTAAATAATCATTAAGGTCCTTAATTTAAGGACAGAAAAATTAACAATAAGTTTAGGCTTGAAAATAAATATTTAAAAGTAAAAAATTAATTAAGAAAAAAATAAAGAAACATATTAAATTTTAGAAATACTTAGAATTTAATATTATCCAAAATAAAAAGTAAGAGTTTTTTATATATTTACAGTCCCATAAATCAGAATTTATCATCTGATAAACAAAATGTTTGATAAAAAGAACTCATTTGAATTATAAAAGTTTAAGAATATAATTTTATATCGTTTACTAATTTAATTTTCGTAAAATATTATATATTAAAAAAAATCACCTTTGATGGGAGAGACTTCCGAGCAAGCCGCTTTCCCCATAAACTGATCAACATATAAAACCACATCATCTAATTTTTCAAAATATTACTGTTATGCCCTCAATACGAACACCACCAAAGAAAAAAAAAATCAACATATCATTCATCTCCCGTTTGAAGGACCCTTCAGTGTTTGGCACACAAAAAACACAGCTATTCAGATGGCAAACTCCACCGTTGTCTTTGGGGATGAGGAGATTTCTTTAGAGAAGATACCCGATACAATGAAGGATTTGAGCTCTTCGTCTGAGTCCTTGGCCAGGCCTATGGTTGGGGGACTTCGGATTAATTTTGGTAAAATGATCCTTCAGTTTCAGAAGGAACCTATTCGACGGATTCCCAAAATATTACCGGTGAACTGCACATATTTTGGGGCTAAAAATGTTAACTCCACGGCGGAGTTGATTCCAGAAGTGACTGTTCCTTTTAATTTTGAGTCTGTCATCAAATATGATGACACAGAATTCAAGAGACAAGCAGTTCTTTGGGACAGAATCTATCGTTTTGAATGTTGCACTGAAATGAAAGCTGTTGAACACGTTATAGAGATGAAGCTTCTGGACTATGAAATCTCGATTCTAGACAAGGTTGGGAAGTCCAAAATCATTTCAAATCTAAGAAATATATTCCTGGGTCTAACGGGTCAGGCAGCTGCTTCATTCATTGCTTATGCTCATGGGGCAACTTCCCAACTCAAAGCTATTGTTGCTGCTAATGGCGTTGCATTCTGTTTCCTTTTACTTAGCTTCTGGTTTTGGGGCAGGAAGCAACAGCGCCCAGAAATGATCACAGGAACCATTGGAATTGTGGCTGCTGTAGCCACATTTTTCCTCATGATGGCGATGTTCTTTCCTTGAAGTATCATGTAATTTGAATTGATCATGATAGGTTACTTTATCATGTGTGTTTTTATCTGTGTTACTTCATCTTTCGTACAATAATAAAGTTTATGATACTTGAAAGGTTTGCGAGAATATATTTTGATTCTCCATTTCAATTAATTCTTATTGTTACTATTGCATTTTTGGGAGAATTGACAAATTCTATCATCGGGAATTAACTAGAAATTAGTCTAGAAAATAAAGAACCAGCTGGAAATAATTGTGTTAGAATCAGTAACAGACATACAATTTCTTGCTGGATAATAAAACTGAAAGTGGATGTCCGTTGGAATGAAAACACAAGATTCAATACTTGAATAAATTCAAATTTTTTTGTCATTTCATGAACCAACGATTAGTATGGCAGATCTTTTCTTACAAGAAAACATACAGAAATATATGTTGTACAATTGAGGTGAGTGTAAGAATTTCTTAACTTATTATTTTGGGAGTTTCCTACTACTCTGAATGTTGGTAGGATTTTTATGTTTTTTCTGGAACACCTGTTATTGGAATCAGAGACAATATTCATCTGAAAAAATGTTGTGTCAGTGATAGTTCTGCCTGAATACTTTGGATCATGGGCAGGAACAAATCTTTGTATGCTGTTCATGAATATTTTTCTAATACAATTATTTTTGCTATAACGAAAACGAGAAAAAAAAAAATTTTTCTTTTAAGTTATTATACTTTCTTCATTATGTCTAAACATGCTTGCAAGCTCTTTCTGTAAAAAATTCTGCATGTAATTATATGGGATTTGCCAGTGTTTATTTTATTGCATTTCCAACCAAGTTGGTTTTAACCAAGAAAAAGAGGATGATAAAGAAAATTGATCAGAATGAAATCAGAGACACAAAGACAGGAACTTCAGAAGGGTATTATTTCATTAAAACGTGTGTTACATCCAAAAACGAAGCTTAAATCAACATCCCACATGAACACAACACAGTTCTCTTTTTTTTTTTTTATGATTTATTCTTCATGCATCCTCCTTTTTATCTTGTGTCCTGCATAACCTTAGAAACCCAGTTGAAACTGAATGAAGACGTTGCACAATAAGCGAGAATTAAGCCGGCCAGCGCCATGGAAATCACTGATAAGCACCAACATATCTTCTTGATGAGCTTGGCCTTCGTTTCGATGATAAGTGCAATAAATGAAGTACAGAAACCCAAAACGATGCAAAAAGCAAAGGCATAAAAAATGGGTAGTGGAAGCTCCTTGAAGAAGATGAAGCATGGAACTGGGTACCCATCCTTGTGATCACAAGGAAGAAGTGATAATATATTAGCAGCAGTAAAGCAAATTGAGATGATAATCTTAAAAACGGTCTGCTGTTGGATTGTGGAGATGAAAGAAACTTTAGGTGTTGGATTGTGAAGTGAAAGAGAAGCTGCCATCTCCTTCATTGGTTGAGGATCCATTGGAAGAGATATTACTTACACCCTGTGCCGATCACTACAGGAGATATACATTTGTTCTTTAGGCCTCTTGTTGAAAATAAAATAAGAAGTGGTTGATCTGTGTATAAGACCAAATGAATATATATATATATATATATATATATATATATATATATATATATATATATATATATATATATATATACACTTTTAAAATTACAAAATAAATAAATAAATTTATTTAAAATATAGAATTTTATGAATTTCATTTTCTTTTAATTTTTTAAATTTTATTATTTTAATTAATTCTTCAATGAAAATTAGTACTCATGGAATATTATATAATTTATAATATAACACATGAGGATAAAAAAAATTGTTATTATTTGGATCGCTTATATATATTAAGAGATAAAATATTAAAGATATGGATGAAAAGCATTTTTTTTCAGATATGGATGAAAAGCTTTTTTTTTTTCTTTTTTCTTTTCTAATGTCTATTTGTTCTTCAGGACACTTCGTGGTCTAAAAAAAGTAGCCCAAAGCCCAAGCATGAATAGCGGACAGAGAAATAGTAATCTCATAAGAGATTGACCCTTACTTAGTACAGGGATTCTTGGCCTAGTCGGCTGAGAAGCCCTTAGCAGAGTCTTGAGGTTGCTTGTTAGGTTTGAAAGAGAGCGTATTTCCAGCTAGCCTCTCCGGAGCCCAAAAAGAGAAAGAGAGGCTGCATGTGAGGGAGCGAACGAGAGATGATGGGAATGGAAACCAGAAGCACAACCGGGGTCTTCGCAGTCCAAGATAATTAAATCATCAGTAACAGTAACGTAAGCATGAGACTTTTTGGTAGTACCGGTGAACTAGATGGCCGCGGCGACGGAATCTTCCAAGCGCATTTCAAGCTGGCTAACAAAGTGTGAACAAACAAGGCTCCTTTAACTAAATCAATAAAAAGGTTAAACAAATATTATAGTTCTTTCATTATAAATAGTGACTAACACCAAACTTTATTTAATATTAAGTTTGTTTGGTTGATGCTGCAAAATTGAAATAAGAATAAAATGTAATAGGAAAGAAAATGAAAGTTTGAAAAAGATATTTAGTTTATTAAAAAATAAAAACAAAAATTAATATCATTTATCAATTAAAATATTTTTATAATTTTTTAATATATATAAATATATAATAACATTATAATAATTTTTTAAATATTAAAATTATAATTTTTAGAGAATTATTATAAAATTATTTATTTTTTATGAGTGTTTTTTATTTAAACATTTTAATAATTATTTTTATTAATTTATATATTTTAAATAATATATGTTAATATTTAAACGTTTGACCAATTTATAATTGGTTTGACTTGATTTTAAAGGTAATCAAAATTCATTCCTTAAAAATATAAAGGAAGTGGTAATTTCCATTGATAGGGGAATCAATTTCCATTGTCGTGCTAACTTTTAGCCAATTAAATATTAGGAGTCAGAATCATTCTTTCTGATTTCGAATCTCGCCTTTATTTTTTACTAACCATGTGACACCCATGCTTACAGACAGCTTCGTTAGATGACTGTAACTTCTAGATCACCTAACTAGGGCACTAATGTAGAGAGACATTACTTTTAAGTAAAATCTAAAATCACATATCAATAATAAGTTGATAAAACCTCCATCCAATAAATCTATTCCACCAAATTAAAAGGAAAAGATGGCAAGATAAGATAACTACTGATACCAAACATTATATATATATATATCGCTGCATCTGAGGGCTAGTTATGTTTACCATAAAGTGGGCTACACAAAATTATGTATAACATATACACCAAATATACAAGTAATCCTCTTGTAGCGACCTAGTCTAAAAGCCCTAGAGCATACTACCTCATCCTACTATATACAATAGCATTTAGTTATACTCTATCACAATAGCCAAAAAGACAAAATGGGTTAGGTGCATAGCATTTCTAAGTTTAAGTCAAGAAGATCAAGACCCCAATAGTAGTTTCATAAATTACAGTCACCACGGTGATGTAACTATCGAGAAACTCCTCCCGATCAATAAACGTATGAAATCAACTGTTATGAACTCTAAAGAAATGCTCCAAGACAACACAGTGTCAGTGTTATGGCGAATTATGTAATAAACCACATTTGCTTCTTCTACTACATCACAGGTCATCGCAACCCAGTGGATTACCATTAGATGTTGCTTTCATAATGGTTCTCCAAGGCCTTCCATATCTCATTGGTGAAATGCAATGTTGAATTTTGCCTAATTCCTCTCTTGACATGGAAGCAATAAGAACCGATATAGCTCTTTTGTTCTTATGGTTCTCTTCTTTTTC
Organism: Macaranga tanarius; assembly: GCA_949673435.1. Lineage (NCBI taxonomy): Eukaryota > Viridiplantae > Streptophyta > Magnoliopsida > Malpighiales > Euphorbiaceae > Macaranga > Macaranga tanarius. Next base: position 5,687 of record CATIWO010073486.1, on the reverse strand, counting down.
TTCTTGAGACTACTCCTTTTTTACCTTTAGAACTTGTATTCCTTCTACCATCTTCATAGAAGGGTTTTACCCACCTAAGATCACGTCCTATAATCTAATAGGATCACTATTAAGATAAAGCTCCATTTTATATTTTCAAAAAGGGTAATCTTCTATCAAAGAAAGGTCTATAGGTTTGAAAAGAAAGAGATTTACTCCCTATGATCTTGAAAGCTAGTAACTAAGTACCTAAAATCTAAACTCTGATACCAATTGTAAGGCCTTAAAATGGGGCTGAATAGGGCTAATGAGTGATTTTTTATTTAATTGAGAGAAATTAATAAGTTAAACAAGATAGGTAGAGATGATGTGATAAAAAGGATAGAAGAAAAGAAACAAGTAAAAGACACTTAATTTATAGAGGTTCGAATTCTAAACCAATCCCAATCCTAATCCTCTACCTAATTTATCCTAAGTTAGAATTTTGAACCACCCAATCTTATTATTGTTACAAGTGTTTTAAGGCTTACAATAAACCTTTATAAGTGTGTTTTTTTAGGGTTAACACAAACCTTATACAATCCAAGTATTTTTCTTAAAGATTACACTTAAACCTTTTACAATATAAGTGTTTTATAAGGCTAAAACTTAAATCTTATTGATTTAGATCCTCATTACCCACTTCTTAACCCCAAGAAAGTATAGAAAGAGAGATCCTATCAACTAACATACCACAACTCTTACAAGAGTTAAATATAGAAAAGAATATAAAGAAGAATTGAAATTTACAAAGATTTAATCCTTATAATAAATTCTCAATTGCTCAACTAACTCTCTAATCCTTTAAATGATGTCTTGAGCTTGTATTTATAATGAAGGGTCAAAAACTAGCTATTGGAGTCCTCAAAATTTGTCCTAACACTTCTCCATCTTCATTTAATATTTCTTTCTTTCACGTTTTACAGGATTTTTGATGCTCACAGTCTTAAGGGGAGGTGAGATTCAAAATTATAGCCATTGGAGCTTTAAAATAGCCGTTACAGAGGCTGCCAATTCACTCGTGACACCGTTAATGATCATGAATAGTGTAGCTATTTTCTTCAATTTTGGCAAATCTGCAAGTATACGGAATCGAAAAGTAGTATAATATAGATATCGTTCCCATAGAAATTACAATCTAATCACCTATCAATTTCTTTCTAATTATTTAAGGCTACATAATTCAATGTTTTACTTGCTATAACTAAGAACAAAAACTAATATAAACTAACATAAAATTCAACAACCGATTAATTACTAATCTTTAGAAATCAATTTACTTCACATTCATTAGTTAATTCCCTTTTATAATTCAAATGTTCATGTAAACCCTGAGTTATCTTAGGTCTTAATTAACTTTTCTTAAAGCCAATTAAATTAATTTATACCCATGAATTCAAGACTTTATAATCCAATTCTCATTGCAGTTGCTAAATCCTAACCAATAAGATTATAAATTATAAGCTCAACTCTTAAGGAATCTAGTTAATTCAATTTATCTTTAAATTTGAATTAACTTAATTTATGTTTGTAATTCCATCAAAATTATCATCTCTCAATGTATAATCTTAACTATAATTATACTAAAGTTGATCATCATATATTAAGCTCAATAAATATAATTTGCAGAAACAAAGAATTAATAAAAAAAAATAAACTAATTCATGTTGAAATCCTTGACCCCTAATGAATAAAATCTTAACCTAACATAATGGAAACAATTTCCAAAAAAATATAAAGAGAATCCATCACCAATTACAAGAAATTAAAAAGAAGAAAAGAAATTATCAATCTTCACTCCTTGATATTTGAAACTGCTCTTAGAGTTCCTTTTTTCTGCTAAAAATCCCTTCTTATCACGAGTTTTAGCTCCCTTTTTATAAATCTCCTCAAATCCCCCTTTGATAAGCATCTAAAGAAGTTAATTTTATCCAAACTCTTGCTCGTACACATCCATATCTCTATTGTACCCAAACATGTTTGTAACACTCGTACTATCATTAATTCCTTTAGTATACTTAACTAAGAAATTAATAATAGTACTGATATTATCTCATATACCAGAAAGAATCTCTTAACAATATAAAATTTATCATATCTACTTCTAGAATATGATATTCCAAAATATATCTATTTACACCAATATTATCGTAATTAATATCAACACCATCTCTTACAACTAGTCTAATAAACTCATAATCATAACATTTTATTTATACAATGGTGAACTTCTCATAAAATATCATCACTGATGTTTTTAAGACATTTTCAATCACAATGTCGAACAATCCTATCATGTCTTTTCCCATAATCATATTCATAAATATTTCCAGATGGCAAGAAATATCCTTAACATGATAATATTTCATAAATATAATAATATCAGTACCAAGTACTATATCACCATCAAACGTAGATAAAATATATACATCATATATACAAGTGGAAAAGTACTAGATGCCCATAAAATAATACAAAAGAATACATCAATAATAGCCCATGGCATCTCTCTCTCTCATAATATATCGGAACCTAAGCCGACATAATGATGGTGGAAACAAGGCAGCTCCAATCCTAGGCGAACTCTCTAACCCTCACCAAAGAATATCACATCTCAAAAAGTATCTCTCTCACAAAGCTCGAGGGTGAATGATCACCTCACAGCAAAAAGACCAAAAAGATGTAGGTATGCAATCCCACATCACACCAGGTGAGGGTGACCTGCACATCGGTAGAGGTGGCATAAAGAACTTGAAAAGTGGTGCATATGCTGTCCAAATGCTCCTTGCGAATGGCTGACATACGAACCTCAGCCCCTATAGGCTACACCATAACCCTGAATACAATCTCTGCCTCTAGATCATGACAAACTATATACTTCACCAATGTCTCTGCCTCAGTATCCTTATACACCGTGGTTGCCCACTGTACTGTCATAATCTTCTAGCACACTTAACAAACTAAACCTAGGCTAAAAAATCATTTTTAAATATAGTGGTGAGTAATTTCATAGGGAATTACCCAGTGAGCAGTTAAATGAACAATAATACAAAGGCACAATAAATCCTTTTTAAAATAATAAGCAATCATTCAATAAACTAAAACAGGCTTATAACCAATAATAAGGTTTAACTTTCAAAATATTTAAATGAATAAAAAATTGCATAAATAAATAATTCAAAGAAACCATCCATTTTTCACGTATACTATTTACAGTTATCTCATTTCTTCATTTTATACAAATTATTTCTGAGTTGTTATAATTTGTTTATTTACTATTCCCGTATTATTTGTACGTTATATTCACTGAGATTGAATATTTCCACATTCTTATTTATAATATTCTATTATTTGTTTTCTTGAATTGTATATTATACTTTCTTGAGTTGGATAACTCATTTTCTATACGCATCTTTATATTTATTTACTTGATTCATTGTATAATATATAACCTCTCTATAATACATTATCTCTCAAGAATATCAATACAGTATAATTTAATTCTCATAGCATTCAGCATCTCGACTTAACTTTCTCATGGCCCACACTGACCGTTTTATAATATCATATCACAATAATTTTGTATGCATACTTTTTAACCACAAGGATTCGTCCCAAAAACATCTATGAATCCATGTGTTGTCCCAAAGATAGTTATTATTTGAGTGGCCAACTTATTCTCAAAAATGCCAACACATACTCTCATATATATATATATATATATATAGACACATATCATAATGTTTACATTTTTCCTTTCAATTATAATTTTAATAGTTAACTTATCTCAGTATTCTTTCTGTCTCATTGAAATTTATGGAATCTCAATTTATTTCCAATGAATTCGATGAATTTAGTCTCTTTGTCTGAAACGTAATAATTTGTATTGCGTATCTCCTGTGTCGGTAAGGTCACATTATTTCAAATCTCCATTTTTTTTGTTTCATTCTTCATATTCTAAAAAATCTTAATTGTTTTTAATGTTCATTTATGATTTTCAATGTTTCGGTTTGAGTTCCCATTCCAAAATTCAAGTTTTCGGGCATAAACAATGCAGAGATGAGCTACAAAGGTACCTCCTCTGTACAGAGGTGCCGCCCAACACCTCAGTGATAAGGCGTTGCCTTCTGCTGAGGCATCGCCTGTTCGATCAGGTGCCATCTGATCGCTATCTGGAATATGAAAATTGTAAAAAATTCATGAAATTTCACTCAAAAACACATAATCATACTCCCTACATATGATTAAATTACTATGCTATTAATTCCTGACTAATATGTACCCTAAGAACACAATAATTTATTCAAAATCCACAACTAAATAACTAAATATCCAACACTTTAAAATCAATTCTTCAACCAAAAATTTAAATAATATTAAGAAAATATAGCCACTCACTTGATTTAAAGTTCAAATTCGATAATTTTTATTGTTAGAGAAACCCTAGCTACAATACCCGAGTTCTTCCTCTCCTTCTTCCTTCTTTTTCTTCTTCCTCCTTCCTCCCCTTACCTTTCTTCTCTTTTCTTCGTTTCCTCTGCAGAACTCAGCCACTTTTCTTCCTTTTCTCAACTTTAGTCCTTCATCTTTCCTCTATTCATCACTAAATCCTTAATCTTATTTCTTTTCACTCTAGTCCTTATTTTCTTACAATTTCATCCCATTTCAATTTTTAATAAATATTCTTATTATTCCTTTTTGAATCAATTCCTCATAATATAACATTTAACATATAAATAAATTCTTAATCTACTACTTAAATCTCATTAATAAAATTTTAAGGACATGGATGTTATAATGTTTCGACTAGAATTAATAATTTGGACCACTACACGGCCATGTCCTGAACTGTGTTTTAAATAGGCAAATATGGCATGAAATATACGGCCTAAAACACGGACGTGTTTTGACCCGGTTCAGGCTAGGCAAATTCTCCAATGAGTTACACGGCCTGTTGTGTCTCAAATCGTGTTCAAGCCCCTAATTTCCTCTAGAAGACTACATGGTTGTGTCCTTACCTGAGTCGATGACTTCCTCAAAATTCCACTATGAACTTCCTGAATCCTTAGCTTTTTGTTATTCAATCCCCATAAATAACTCAAAACAAATTATAAACACCTACAAATAATAAATCACACATAAATAACCCATCTAAAATAAGAATTAACATAAATTAACTTAAAAGTAACACCAATCAATCACCAAAATATGATAAAAATTTACACTAATCAGCTCCTTGAAGGTCTTATGTAATACCCCTTCCTTTTCATTTATCTGCTAATACACCTTAATATCTGATGTGGATGAGGCGGCTTTGACGTTTTTGGAATGTTATGATGCGCAACGTTGCTTCCAAGGGTCATAACTTTTGCTATAGGTGGAATCGTGGGGACCATAATATATCAAATCGAAGCTGACTTAGAGTTCTATATGTGGTTTACTAGCTAGTTCGGTGGAGGTCATTTTGGCCTCCAAAATCTATCGTTTAGGCCTTTATTTTTGCCTTTGAACTTTATGTTCTTTTTTTATTTTTATTTTTTGGGCCTTTTATTAGGCTTTTGTTGGGCTTTTCTTTTATTTTTTTTATTAGAGTTTTAAGAATATTATTTATAGGATTTGTTTGATGTTGTTGGTAGTTTTTTAGACGATTTAATAATTAATTTCTAATT
>CATIWO010073457.1:0-18736 GCA_949673435.1 Macaranga tanarius | reverse complement strand
CCACTCACAGATTTCTCCCGCTGATCCCCTCTTGTTCTTGCTGAAGTTGGCTTTCTTGAATTCAGAACACAAACTTCTTCTTTCTTTTCCTTTTTCTTCTCTTCTCTTCTTCTCTTCTTCTTTCCTTTCTTCTTCCCGTTTTCTTCTTTTGTTTCTTTCTGCAGGAGACTTTTCTTTCTTCTTCTTATCTCCTTATTTCATACTTATCCACCCCTTATTACTTCTTAACCCCTCTTCTTTCTTTTCTTTCAATTTCATCCTTATAACTTCCTCTAACATCTTCAATTCCTAATGTCGTGTATTATATTCCATTGATTATCCTCTTAAATCGATAAAATCTCTTATCAATCTCAATTGAATGTCATAAGCTTCATCTCTATTGATTATCAACTTAATTACTAACATTCGAATTTCAAAGCATTCATGCAAATTCATCGACAAATTTAACTCAAATTACTTATTCATAACAACTGCAATAAAATCTTAAATCACCAAATTAAATTAACAATAGTCATATCATTCTTAATTCATTTTAAGGAATAGTAATCCGGGTTTCAGGACATGAATGTTACACGAGTAATTAATGAAAAGTTGAGGTGTTTTTGTTATTGAGTTGTGATTTTCGGGCATTTTTATAAAGACCCAATAATAATATGGTTTTCTTAGACAATTATAGGTTTGGTTTTTTTAGTTGTTTAACAAAAAAAATATTGCCTTTTTTAATAAATTACACGCTTGTCTTTTCTATTTTTACATGTGCCATTTTCTCATTCTTTTCTTTAATTTCTACACCTTTTTTTCTTTCAACAATTGCCTTCCTTTCACTTTCTCCATATTTTTTTTCTCTTTTTTTAAAGTATTTATAAAAATTATCCTTTTTATTCTCCACAATCCTCTATAATTTTTTTTGCACTCTCCACAATCCTTCTTCTTCTTTTTCTCCATAATTCTTCACAATCTTTTCATATGTGGTAAATGGTCCTTCTTCTTCTTCTTCTTTAAGGTCATTATGTGCTTTTATCTCCATTTGTAGGAAACTATTTAAATATTAATTTTGATTCTATGTTTATATATGTGATATACATATGATTCATGTTACATGATTTGAAAAGGCATTTTCAAAATCTTATATGAACTGTTTTAATTTTTGGCAATTTAATCAATCTGTATTAAAATGGATTAAAATATTAATTTGATTAATATCTGTTTAATAATAGAACATGATTAAATGTTAATAATCAGTGTTAAATTAGTTTCATTTAATCACAATTGAATTAGGGTTTTTAACAGAACAGGTCACACGGTCGTGCAGTGAGACCGCACAGTTGTGCCTATGAATCTACCTCGACCTTAAAATGGAAGAATTAGGTTATGCACGGCTGTGCACAAAGGCCGCACGACCGTGCATGATCGTGCAATGAGGACGCACAGCCGTGCCAAAGTTATGATCTCAGCAATGTCATCTTGTTTAAATGTTAAACATTTAAGGTTTTTAGTAGTACTCATTCAATGAATTAAGGTAAATTGTTTACCTAAATATTTAAAGTTCTTAGCACGACCGCCGCTCGGGGCTCTACCCCCGAACCCTGCTAGGGGCGCTGCCCTTAGGGCCTCACAAGGGGCGCTGCCACTTAACTCTGAGTGGATTTGCCTTATAAATCAATTTGGTAATATAATACAATTTAATAAGAAATAAATTATTTATATGTTCATATGTTTTGAGAACGTGCTATGACATTTTATTTCTATGCTATGTATGTGATACAATATTATAATGACCAAATAAGATTAAAATGAATAAAACCCTAAACTAATATTAAGTCATAAAATGCCTTCCACAAATCAACACTTGTCAATACCTGGATTGCTATATATAGGTTCTACCAAAGCAGAGTATATTAAGCCATTTAGATAATACAAGATGGATAATAGTGATATCCATATGTATGAAATGGTTAGACTTAACTAGGTTATTATAATGGTTTTGGACCTAGGGCATTAAAATAGGATTAGCCGGGACATATAATATTAAATCCCATAGGTATCCAAGAATTACATAATATGTAATTGGTAAAATGTTACCTACTTAAATAATCAAACTTTAGGTGATAAGCCAAAGCTTACTTAAAGTGAGATAAAATATGGATCCCACTAAGATTACGATTGTTGTTATTATCAAGTTGATTTAGAGGGTGATTAATTTGATGTAAATAGTAGGATTTAAAATATGCCTTATTAATGATTTGTACTCTATATATATATTTATAGAAAATGGCATCAAACACTGTATCTAACTTATCACTGCAAACAATCCTTGAGAAGGATAAGCTCAATAGGACTAACTTCCTTGACTGGTATAGAAACTTAAGCAGGAAAGGAAACAATATGTCCTTGACCAACATGCCCCTAATGAACCAGCTACTAATGCTCCCAGAGCATAAAAGGATGCATATAGTAAGCATGCTAGTGATTCTATTGATGTCACTTACCTCATGCTTGGTAGCATAGAATCAGAGCTTCAGAAGCAACTGATAGAAATGGAGGCCTATACCGTTAAAGGAAATGATCTAATAGAAAGCTAGAATTGAGAGGTTTCCCACAATCAAGGCTTTACTCTCTTACAAGTTGACTAATAGCAGCTCAATCAGTCCATATGTTCTGAAGATGAAGGATCGTCTTGATCACTTACAGAAACTTGATCTTGAGATTACCTAGGAGTTGGCTATTAATATTATTCTCTAATCCTTGCCTGATGCATTTGACGGGTTCTTATAAACTATAACATGCATGTCATGGAGAAGATTTTTTCTAAATTACATGAAATATTTAAGACTACTGAGTAGAACATCAAGAATACTAAAGATGTTCTGATGGTTAATAAAGGAAAGGGAATGAAAAGGAAGGGAAAAAGCAAAAGCAAGGTCAAGGTTACTTAAAACTCTCAGAAGCCTAAGCCCAAGCCTCAACTTAAGGCTAAACCACCTAAATAGGGAGCATGCCATTTCTGTAATAAATTGGGTCATTAGAAAAGAAATCGCAAGCTTTATTTCAAAGATCTGAAAAAGAAAAGTGATGAAACATCCTCGTCAGGTATTCATGTTATAAAAGTAAAATGAACTACTTCTAAATCTTAGGTATTAGATACCGGATCTAGTTCTCATATTTATACAAATGTACAGGGACTAAAAAGGAGCAGGATCTTGGCTAGAGGCGAAGTGGACCTACGTGTTAGAAATACAGCAAAAGTTGTTGCTTTAGCTATAGGAACTTATGAATTAACTTTGCCTGGTGGACTTGTTTTGATCTTGGAAAACTGTTATTATGTACCCACTATAAGCAAAAATATTATTTTTGTTTCTTGTTTGGACAAGGATGGTTTTGAGTTTATTATTAAATGCTCCATTTCTCATGATAACATTTTATATAGATATGCTCCTCGAATGAATGGTCTTTATATTGTGAATATTGAAAACACTAATGAAAAGTCCATTTATAACAATAGTACAAAGAAATTTAAATCTAATGATTTAAATACCACCTACCTTTGGCATTGTCGTTTAGGCCATGTAAATGAGAAACATATTTCAACACTCCATGAACATGGAATATTGAACTCATTTGGTTTTGAATAATATAATATATTCGAATCTTGTTTGATGGGGAAAATTACTAAGACACCTTTTACTAGACACAGTGAAAGGACCAATTATTTATTAGGCCTCATACGTTCAGATGTATGTGGACCACTAAGTTCTAATGCTAGAAGAGGTTTTCAATACTTCATTACCTTCACATATGGTTTTAATAGATATGGCTATGTCTATCTAATGAAACATAAATTTAAATCTTTTAAAAAGTTTAATATTTTCAAAAATGAAGTATAAAATCAACTTAGTAAAAGTATTAATGCACTTCGATCAGATCGAGGTAGTGAATATTTAAGATAAGAATTTACTGACCATTTTACATATTGTGGGATAATCTCATAATTATCTCCACCAGGAACACCACAATGGAATGGTGTTTCTGAGCAGAGAAATCAAACCTTATTAGATATGGTTCAATCTATAATGAGTCAGTCAGATCTTCCAATATCTTTTTTGGGGGTGGCATTCATATTAAAGAAAGTTTCATCCAAGGCGATACAAAAGACACCATATGAGATATGGACTAGGAAGTCTCCCAATTTGTCTTTTTTTTAGATTTAAGGATGTGAGGTTTATGTGAAGTATCAAATTTTTGATAAATTAGTGCCCAAATCAGACAAATGCCTTTTTATGGGATATCCTAAAGAAACTAAAGGATATTACTTCTACAATGCTTCTGAGAACAAAGTGTTTGTTGCTCAGAATGGTGTATTTCTGGAAAGAGAATTCATTTCCAAAGGAACTAGTGGGAGTAAGATTCATCTTAAAGAAATTCAAGAAACACAAATTAGCATTGAATCACCTTTGGAACCTCAATTAAATCAACAAATAGTTGTTGAACCTACACAAGTACCATAGGCCTAAAGAGGTCTGAGAGGATGGCAATGATGTAATGATTATGGATCAAAATAAACCCACATCCTATGAAAAAGCCATAAGTAGCCCTGACTCTGAGAAATGGCTTGAAACCATGAAATTATAAATGTAATCCATATATAATAATCAAGTTTGAACCTTGATTGATCCACCGATGCTTTAAAAACTATTAGGTGCAAGTGGGTTTTCAAGAAGAAAATTGACATGGATAGTAATGTGCAAACTTTTAAGGCAAGACTAGTTGCAAAAGGTTTTAAATAAAAATACATGGCATTGACTAGGATGAAACCTTTTCACCAGTTGTGATGCTTTAATCAATTCAGATTCTCCTTGCCATAGTTGTACATGATGATTATAAAATTTGGCAAATTTATGTCAAAATAGAGTTTCTTAATAGAAAACTACTTGAGGATGTGTATATGACACAACTTAAGAGTTTTATCAGTCTTGAGAATTCTGGAAAGGTTTACAATCTTTAAAGATTTTTTTATGGATTAAAGTAATTTTATCAGAGTTAGAATCTTAGTTTTGATGAAGCAGTCAAAGAGTTTGGTTTCACAAAAATGAAGGTGAGCCTTGTGTTTACAAAAAAGTTAGTTGGAGTAGGAATCTTTATTTTGATGAAGCAGTCAAAGAGTTTGGTTTCACTAAAAATAAAGATGAGCCTTATGTATACAATAACGCTATTGGAGCATAATAGTTTTTCTAGTGCTATATGTTAGCGACATATTGCTCATTAGAAATGATATCCCTATTTTGCAAGATGTTAAGACATGGTTAAGAATTATTTCTCAATGAAAGACTTAGGTGAAGCTACTTATATTGTAGGCATCAAAATCTATAGAGTTAGATCTAAGAGGCTTATTGGCCTAAGTCAAAGTACATATATTGACAAGGTACTGAATAGATTCAGTATGCTCTCTAAGAGAGGATTCTTGCCAATGTTACATGGCATTAGTCTCAGTAAGACTCAGTGTCTAATAACATAAGATGAGCGAGACCGTATGAGTAAAATTCCATATGCTTCTACTATTGGATCAATCATGTATGTCATGTTTTATACTCGACCTGATGTCTCATATGCCTTAAGTATAACAAGCAGATACCAGTTAAACCCAGGTAAGAGTCATTAGACAGTAGTTAAGAACATTCTTAAGTATTTGAGAAGAACTAAAGATGCATTCTTGTTATATGGAGGAAAGGAAAATGAGCTAGATGTAAATTGTTACACATATGCTAGCTTCCAATCTGATAAGGATGAATTTTGATCGTAGTTGAGTTATGTATTATATTTGAATGGAGGTGCAATGAGTTAGAGAAGTTCAAAGCAAGATATTGTTGTCGATTCTATAACAGAGGCTGAGTATATAGCCGCCTCAATAGCAACTAAGGAAGTAGTTTATATCAAAAAGTTTATTGCTGGATTGGGTGTTATTCCTAGCATTTCCTGTGATAATAATGGGGCTATAGCACAGGCTAAGGAACCTATATCACATTAATGATCTAAACACATACTTAGGCGTTACCATCTCATTTGAGAATTCAACGAGAGGGGAGACATAAAGATATACAGAGTATTTACAAATGACAATATTGCTGATCTACTTATTAAACTTCTTCCACAACCTAAAAATGAGAGTCACACTAGGTTAATGAGTTGATTGGGCCTAATGCAAGTGGGAGATTATTAGTGATGTGCCATAGGCCAATTGTCTTATAGCCATCTTGTGACTTTGTCAATTTTTTATTATAATAAAGAGGCATTTTATCATATTGACTCTATTAAATTCCATGAATAATTAATTCTATCTAAGATCATCAAGTGTGTGACTTGATAGTAAACTCTTAGCTAAAAATGAGTTATATTCTAAATCATCCCTAGCCAGTCATTATTATAGAAAAATAATAAACAAAGACTAGTATGAGGTTGACTGATGATCATATTTTACTGATCATGTATAAGGTATACAAAGTCAAGCCATTGGTGTATAAAATGTACTGGATTGACCTAAAATGAGAATAATACATGGATAATTGTCATAAGTTATTCTCATCATTATAATATTATGCTAGTCCTCTGACCTAACATCATCATAGAGTCACGCATGATGAGTTTTATATTTTGACATATTCTAATGTTATTTTTAACAAAATGATATAATAGATTGTTGTTGGATATAAAATAAATCATGTGAGGAATATAAATGATCAAAAAGGAATTTGTCCCTCACTAATAATAAGAAAGATATCTATGGGCCCCTCGATAAATTAGACTGAATATAAATGCATGGTCGTGCTTAAAATCAATTGATAAGGAGTTGCCAATTTCAATCTAATTAAGATCGAGAAATAATATGATTGAATTATTAAGGATGACATAAACCATGCCTTGTGTTCAATCAAAGATATCGTGTGACAAAAGAACTGTAATATTATTATTAAATAGGTTATGTTGAATTACCGACCTTAACAAGACTTAGGTAGTGGTAATGCCTTGCTAGAGACCACTTATGACTTGAAGGCTGCAAATGAGATTTCAGGCCCACTGCCAATGTTGTGTGAACCTACAGGGTCACAAACTTAGAATAGGCCCAAAATGGATATTGAGCATATTAGCCCAATAAGATAGTTTTCTCTCTTATGTGAATATATTTATAATTTATTTATAGTAATAGTTATTATAATTAAATTAATTTTATATTTATATATATCTAAAATTGTTTTAGGATATATATGGATATAATTCCTTTAAATAAGTAGAAAATAATATACTAAAAAGAGTTTTCGTATTTGAAAAGAATAATGAAACCCTAGATGATATATATATATATGTGTGTGTGTGTGTGTGTGTGTGTGTGTGTGTGTGTGTGTGTGTGTGTGTGTGTATGTGTGTGTGTGTGTGTCATATAGAGTTTAATAAATGTATCATCTATCATCATTATTCACAAAACACGTTCTTTTAAGAAATACACACAGAGAGAAAAGAGTGAAAGTGGTGCTACCACACCAGTATCGTTTTTAGGTATTCTGTTTATGTGGATACGAGTAGAGGGCATTGCTCAATAGCTGTGTCTTTATTTCGACAGAAGAAAATGAAAGGCTTGAGGTAGGATGTCACCGGAGTGAATCTCCTCTCATAGTTCCAACTATCTTGCCTTTAATTTCATCTTGGTAAGATTCTGGACTCGATTTAATTAATCTAATCAAACTACTTAGATCCTGTAAAGGTTTTGGGTGTTTTAATTTTTATTTTCTGCTACATGATTGTGACCCAAAACCCATCAATTATAGGCCAACCTCTATGATCATTAATCATGCAAGGCAGGCGCGAGGAAAAACACGAATGGTTATAGACTATCATCAGGTAAATCAAGCTACCAAAGATGATGTCTAGAAGATTCCTACTGCATAAGATGTAATTGACAGATTAAGCCTAAAATAGCCATCCATTTTTTTTTTCTAAATTTGATTTAAAATGTGGTTATTAGCAAGTAAAGATGGAAGAAGAATCATACCACTAATAGCTTTTAATGCTCCGCAAAAAATGTATGAATGGTTTGTTATACCATTTGGATTGAATAATGCTCTAGGCATTTTTCAACACAAATCGGATAATGCTTTTAAAGTATTAAAAAAGTTTTATATGGTCTATAAAGATGATGTGTTTGTCTTCAACAACAGTGAAGTAGAACATGTGAGTCACCTTAAACAAGTAACTAATATATTTTGCAAGGAAGGTCTAATTCCATTAGAAATGAAGATAGATAACATTTTTTAGGATAGAATTTGCAAGAGGAAAAATATGGCTACAAAGTCATATCTCTAAAACACTCATTAATTTTTTTGATGAATTGGAAGATATAAAGAAAGTTCAATGATTTTGTGGACTAGCTAACTATGAAAGACAATTCATGAAAAATCTCTCAAAATACCTAGGACAAATTTATAAGAAAACTTTTGAGAAAAATCCTTAGTATTGGGATGATGAAAACACTCAAACTGTAATCCCGGTGCAAGAAAAAATTAAAAATTTACTACGTTTAAATTTACCATTGGATACAAATAAGTTAGTCTTAGAGACAGATGCTTTAAATAAATATTTGGGTGCAGTCCTTAAAATTAAGGGTTGAAAACATGAACCTATTTGTAAGTATTTGTCTAAAACTTTTAAGAGTGCATAATTAAATTACCAATCCATGAAAAAGAGGTATTAGCCACAAAACAAATGGTGTTAAAGCATTTTACATTTTTTTAGCACCAAAATAGTTCATTCTCAAAACAAATTCAACAAATGTAAAAAGGTTCATGAATCTAAACGTTAAAGAGATTAGACAAACTAGTTTTTAAGGTTGCAAGAATAGTTTAGTTATTATAAATTTGATATTGAATAAATTCCATACGATTAAAATGTAATAGTTGATTCTCTTTCTTGTGAACTTTCTAATTTTACTGATGAATCTAGCTATAAAAAATAAGATATATTGGACGAATTCAGTTGTCATGCGATTGGCATTCAATGAAGTGGTGTCCTCAAAAGTAGAAAAAGGAGGAGAATGAGAGCATGAGCTTTGGTCCTATCAAGACAAAAAAGAAAATAAAAGTATATAATATTATGTCCTAGATATTAATCGGATTATAGATAGAATTATGGACTAAATAGCAATAGAAATAAGTTTTGAAGGTTAATTTATGCGTGTAGAGTATTATAGTGGTCTAAATGGATATTTACCGAAAAAACATAACATCTTCTTCTTCCTTCGCTGCCAACCATTTCTTTTCTTTTCGTTACTTCATTTTTTTATTTTTCTTCCTTCTTTCTCCTCAAACTTTCAATTCTCAAACTTCAAACATCAATCTAAGCTTTTATTTGCAAATTCAAGATTTGATATACAAAAGTTTTGGTAAGTAAACATATATTAACTTTCAAGCTTTTGAATTATTCAAAATTTGATAATTTGATTGTATATTAGGTTTTAAGCTTTGTTTATGCCAGAACAGACCCCTATGATATTTAGAATGATGTTTAGGATTGATTTGGGCTAATTTTTAGTGTTTTTGACTAAACAGAGCAGTTTTCTATGTCTTGAGTTACAGAGGCAACACCTCAGTGCTGAAGAGGCACCTCAGTGAGCCTCCCAAGCCCTAAAATGCTAATTTGAGCAGTTTTGGACCATTTTTTGGGTCCTATACCATATCTTTTAACCGTAGATCAATTAAATTGAGTAAAATTTAGAAGTTCAGCTTGTGTTCTTATACTTTTGCATCTGGATGTTAAGAGCAACCTTAACCTCAACTGTAGAGCCTAGGTTAGAGCCAAATAGGTAGTTTTGCTTCAGCAAGCCACATGAGTGGTTATATGTATATAAAATTAGTTTTGAAGCAAAGTACATATATATTTATATATGTATAGATATTAAAATGTTTCATATGATTTAACAAATGATGTTTCCTAACAAAAAGTCTTTTAAATGACTATCAGCTTACAAATATGGTTTTACATGTTACCTAGCCTTTATATCAGAAAATTAGGAACATGTAGCAATATAATTTTTACTGATATAATTGAAGTTTTTTGAAGCAAGAATGTGTTTATTATTACTATTTTATGAAATGAATATTCTTAGCAATATTTTGATAATAGCATTAGCTAAATATTTAGCCATTATGTTTTATTAATAGTTTGATAAATGTGAATGATTGATTTTTAAGCAAACCTATACACTCATAATATGTATCCTCTAAATTTTACCATGATGATTGGTGTTTTATATCAACAATATTACTTACCAATTGTCTTGGGGATAATGTTTGGTTGTACATATAGCCTTAGGGGCATATAATCGGGTGGTTAGCCCTTAGGGGGCAGCTCTGTGCATGCGTATGACCAGCATTATATATATATACACACACACACACACTTGGGCTGCCAGAGTCATCATTGTGCCTATTGTGTTAGCAATCTAGCATAATCTTTTAGTTACACATTTAATGGGTGTATGGTTTAAAATAATTATGAATGTTTATTTAGTTTTACAATAATTGTATGGCATTATATTATTTCAGCTAGCAATAAATCAACTTATGCATATATTTTATTATGTTATTTCAACAGCTTAATAGCTCTTCTCAAATGTTGTTATGAATACATTTTTATAATTATTTTAGCAAATAGCTAGTGTTTCCATTTTACTTTATGATACTTTATTTTAGACCACTCACTGAGTATTCTTATACTCACCACTCTTATATTAATATATTTTTCAGACTTAGTGGAGTTTTAGCAGTAGTAGCTTGTAGGGCCTGTTTTGCCTGTCCACCTGGTGTCTAGAAGAGCTTGCTCCAATCAACTATGTATATGGTCTTTTGGGTTTTTTCACTAAGTTTGTTGTGATAATAGAAGGAGGATTGTATATGTATACAATGTGAGGATATTTAAAAGGGATTTTTATCATGTATGATAATAGCACTATCTTAAGTTCAGCTTGATGTTTAAAAAAGTTCACAGTATAGACATGACTTATATTCCACTGCCAGCATTAGAACTAACTTAGTATTTTTAGCATTTTAGCATGTCATGCCTGCTCAACAATTAGCAGAGCGGGTGTGATAATTTTTGGTATCAGAGCCTAGGTTTAACAGTTTATATAGTGTTTTATCTCTAGAATAGAATTATTATGTCTAAAACTTTATTTTATTGTGTTTTTATAAAATAATGAAGCCAAGACTTAGAGGTGGTAGAGGCTGTGGAAATCATGGCCACGTCACTAGGATTGCTAATATTGGCCAACCTTAAAGGAATCTTCTAGATCATCCTAAAGGAATGGATGATATGTCTATTAGCGGAGGGGAACACGTAAATTCCACCTTTGGTGGTGTATCAGGAGCGTATCCAGCAGCTCCGCTGCCATAACTTGTTCCTATACCTGCAGCTCATCCACCACCAGTTCCACCTAATCTGCAACCAGTGCAGCTAGTACCACCTTTTTAGGCTAATGCTGGTATGGGAACTTTGATGACTCAGGCTTTTGTGGTTGCTATGATTGCCCGGGAGTAGTATCGTGATACCTGGATGATCATAGATCATACACATAGATTAGGTGCATATAATTTTAAGGTATTTATATATGGTGGACTAGCTAATAAGTGGTTGAAAAAGCTAGAGAAAGCTTATCTAATCCTAGGATTGATAGAGGTAGAGAATATGCAAAATGTGCATAGATTTGTGAAAGGATTAGCAGATGGTTGGCTATCTAAAATTTGCCACTTATATGGTGAGGGATTAATATGGAATGTATTTCTCACATAATTCTAAAAAGAATATTTGATGGGCAGTTATAAGAAAAGCAAGCAGAAGGCATTCTTTAGTTTGACTCAAGGTAGTTTGTCAGTCAAGGAATATGCGAATTGATTTGAAGATTTATATCGCTTTGTTTCTGAGATTATGCCTTCGGAGGAAATCAAGTGTAACAAATTTAGGAGTGGATTGAAAGCTTACATGAAAATTAGAATAGTATGGTACGAAGGGAATAACTTTCGAGAATTAGTCCTAAAGACACTTACTTTTAAAAAGGCAAAAAAAGAGGAGACAGAGCAAAAGCAAAAGAATAAAAGATTTATTCCTAGCTCCTCTCAGATTTTTAGAATAAACTAGCCAATAAAGAAATTAGCATGTTACCACCTAAACTCGGTTATAGTGGCAGTGGTCGAGGCTCATATATGAGTTATGGGTAATAAGCAAATCAATCTCAAATGAGTCAAAGTTTAGTAAGGTAGCTAGTTGGTAGTGCTACCAATACCCAAAGGCAAGCTTAGAGAGGTGTGCCATAAAATAACCAGAGAAGACATACATATCCTTAATGCCCGACTTGTGGCAAGTTCTATGAAAGAGAATATAGAAAGAGGTCATTGGCCTTTTTTGAATGTGGAGAAATTGGTCACATAAAAAGAGATTGTCCTTTACTAGTGTAATGTAGTGGTTCAAGGTAAGGGACTGTATCTCCTAGGAATTAGAGTGGTAGTAGGACTCTTCCACCAAATAGACAAGTTACCACTGATTATAGCCATAGTGTTGGCAGGGGTAGAGGTAATATTGTTACTTCAACACCTCAGCAAGGCCAGAATACCTAGTAAAATTGACTTTTGACTTAAGCTAGAGTTTTTACAATGACGCAAGATGAAGCATTGGCATCTCCATAAGTTGTTATGGGTATGTTAAATATCCTTGACCGAGATGCTTATGTGTTATTTCACCTAGGAGCTACACATTCTTTTTTGTCTCACTCTTTTACTTTACATGCTAATTTTAAGCCTAGTTCCATAAATGCTATAATGATTATTAGTAACCCTTTGGGAAACTCTAAGGCTTGTGAGAAAATGTATAAAGATTGTACAGTTAATATAGGTGAGCATGAGCTCCTAGCAAATTTAGTTCCCTTGCAACTTCAAGGTTTAGGTGCAATTTTAGGCATGGATTGGCTATTTCGCCACTATGCCACAGTGGATTGGTTTAAGAAGATGGTAGAGTTTAATCATCCTGGGGAAATAAAATTTTCTTTTCAAGGGATATGTCATGCTCTTTCCTACTGTTTGATATTAATTATAACTGCAAGAAAAAATTATAAGGAAAGGCTATCAAGCATATCTTGCTTATGTGGTTGATACTAAGTCTGAAGGACTTAGATTATAAGATATTCTGATAGTATGTGAATTTAGGGATGTGTTTTCCAAAGATCTTCCAGGTTTACCTCCAGATAGGAAGATTGAATTTACTATAAATGTTATCCATGGTACAACTCCTATTTTGCAAGCACCTTATATAATGGCTCCAATAGAACTAAATGAATTAAAGATTCAATTACATGAGTTATTAGATAAGAGCTTTATTAGGCCTAGCGTGTCACCTTGGGAGCACCGGTGTTATTTGTAAAGAAGAAAGATGGATTAATGATACATTGTATAGATTATAGATAGTTAATTAAGGTTACAGTGCGGAATAAGTATCCATTACCTTGTACTGATGATCTTTTTAATCAATTACAAGGAGCTAAGTTTTTCTCAAAGATTGACTTGAGGTCAGGGTATCATCAATTGAAGATCAAAGAGGCAGATGTACCTAAGATGGCTTTTAGGACACGTTATGGACATTATGAGTTTCTTGTTATGCCATTTGGGTTAACCAATGCACCAGTTGCCTTTATGGATCTCATGAATAGAGTGTTTCGAGAATACTTGGATAGATTTATGATTATATTCATAGATGACATATTGGTATATTCTCAAAGTAAAGAGGAACATGAAGAACATTTGAGGATAGTTTTACAAACTTTGAAAAGTAAGCAACTATTTACTAATTGGGAAAATATGAGTTTTGGTTGGATCAGATTGATTTTTTAGGGTATGTTATATCACCAGAAGGAGTTTATGTAGACCCTAAGAAAGTTGAGGCAGTAGTTAAATGGGAACAACCAACTAATATTATAGAAATGAGGAGTTTCTTAGGTTTAGCTAGTTACTATCACCGATTTGTTCAAGATTTCTCAATCATAACAACTCCATTAACAAAGTTGTAAAGGAAAAATATAAAGTTTGTATTGACAAAAGAATGTCAAAGGAGTTTTAAAGAACTTAAGGCATGTTTAACTTTTGCACTAGTATTAACTCTTCCTACTAGTGATGATGAATTTATGATATATAGTGATGCTTCTAAGAAAGGATTGGGTTGTGTTCTCATGCGACATAGAAAGGTTATAGTGTATGCTTATAGACAACTGAGACCGTATAAGTTAAACTATCCTATTCATGATATGGAATTAGCAGCTGTAGTGTTTGCTCTTAAGACTTTGAGGCATTATCTGTGCGAAGAGATGTGTCAAATTTTTACAGACCATCGATCTCTTAAATACCTCCTTAACCAAAAGGAGTTGAAATTAAGGCAAAGATGATAGATTGAGTTATTAAAGGACTACGACTGTACTATAGAGTATCATCTAGTAACGCAAATATTGTGGCAGATGCTCTTAATTAGAAATCCTAAAGCAACTTAACTCATATGAAGTCAATGTAATTTTCTTTATCTGTGGAATTATAAGCTATGAATGTGGATATATAGTTAGTTAACCAAAGAACATTGTTGGCAACTCTCAAGGTTAGACCCATTCTGGTAGAGAGATTTAAGAAAGCTCAAACTCAAGATGCTCATTTATGTAAGGTTATTGAAGAGATAAAAAGTGGGTCACGAATTGATTTTTCTCTTAAAGAGGATGGAATTTTAATGTTTGGAGAAAGAATTTCTGTTCCAAATGTAGAAGATTTAAAGCGAAAAATTATAGAGGAGGCACATTATTTTGCATACTCAATGCATACGGGTAGTACCAAGATGTATCAAACACTTAAGGAAAACTATTGGTGGCAAGGTATGAAGAGAGATATAGCAAACTATGTAGGAATATGTTTAGTTTGTCAACAAATGAAAACTGAACATCAATGTCCATTAGGTCTTTTGCAATCACTTACTATTCTAGAGTGGAAGTGGGAGCATATTACCATGGATTTTGTAATAGGATTGCCTCGTCCGTAGTAAGGACATGATGCAATATGGATTATAGTGGACAGGCTCACTAAATCAGCTCACTTTTGTTAATGATGTGCCCTAGACCAATTGTATTATGGCTATATTATGACTTTATTTATTTTGCATCATTATAATAAAGAGGCATTTTATCATATTGACTCTATTAAATTCCATGAATGTTTAACTCTGTCTTAGATCATCAAGTGTATGACTTGATAGAAAAACTTTTAGATAAAAAATGAGTTGTATTCTAAATCATCCCTAGTTGGTCATTATTATGGAAAAATAATAAATGAAGACTAGTATGAGGTTGACTGGTGATTGTGTTTTACTGATCATGTATACTAGATACAAAGTTAAGTCATAGGTACATAGGATGTACTGGATTGACCCACTATGAGAATACAATATGGATAATTGTCATAAGTTATTCTCATCAAAATGATGTTATTGTAGTC
The DNA here is from genome assembly GCA_949673435.1 of Macaranga tanarius. Lineage (NCBI taxonomy): Eukaryota > Viridiplantae > Streptophyta > Magnoliopsida > Malpighiales > Euphorbiaceae > Macaranga > Macaranga tanarius. The sequence goes on along the minus strand of CATIWO010073457.1, from coordinate 3,185 downwards.
CTCTAACCTGAGATCAACATAAAGTCCTGCATGATGAATTTTATATTTTGACACATTCTGATGTTACCTTTAACAAGATGATATAATATATTGTGATTGGATATAAAATAAATCATGTAAGGAGTTTAAATGATCAAGAAGGAATTTGTCCCTTACTAATCATGAGGAGGATATCTATGGGCCCCTCGATAAGTTAGACTGAATGTAAATGCATGGCCATGCTTGAAAGTAGTTAATAAGGAGTTATCAATTTTAGTCTAATTGAGATCGAGAAATAATGTGATTGAATTATTAAGGATGATATAAACCATCTCTTATGTTCAATCTAAGATATTGTGTACAAAAGGACTGTAATATTGTTGTTTAAATAGGTTGTATCGGATTACTGACCTTCACATGACTTGGGTAGTCATAATATCTTGCTAGAGGCCACTTATGACTTATGGGCTACTAATAAAATTAGAGGCCCATTGCCAACGTTGTGTGAACCTACAGGCTACAGGGTCACACACATAGAACATGACCAAAATGATTATTGGGTTTATCAGCCCAATAAGATAATTTTATCTCTCATGTGCATTTAGTGATATTTTAATTATAGTAATTATTATCATAATTAAATTTAAATATTAAAATATAGATAATAATAAAACTAAAAAAGAGTTTTGGTAATTGTAAAAGACTAAACCCTAATTGATGTGGATATATATATACATATATCATATATAGGGTGGTGGAGTCTTTGCACATCTAATATAAACAAAATACATTCTTTAAGAAAAACACACACACAGAGAGAAAATTGAGAGAAAATGTGCTAGCATACTAACTTTATTTTGGGTGTTCTGTTCATGTGGATACCGGCAGAGGACGTTCCTCTTTAGTTACGTCTGTATTCAGATAGAAGAGAATAAAAAGCTCGAGGTAGGGTGTCACCGGAGTGAACCTTCTCTCTTCCTTCCTATAATCTTGCCTTTGAACTCATCTTGGTAAGATTCTAGACTTAGTTTTAATTAATTTAATCGAACTACTTGGATCTTATGGGGGTTTTTAGGATTGAAAGTTTTATTTTTCACTGCGTGATTGTGACCCAAAACCCAACAACTTTTTATAGGTCAAAGTGGATTATTCCTTGGACAAATAGGCACAAGTTTATATGAATGAGGTTATAAGACTTCATGGTGCACCAATCATCATTATATTAGATAGAGATCCTAGGTTTACATCTAGATTTTGGCCCAGTTTACATAAAGTTATGGATATAAAGTTGAAGTTTAGTACTTCCTTTCACCCATAAATTAATAGTTAATCTGAAAGGACTATTCAAACTTTGGAAGATATGTTAAGGGCATGTGTGATGGAGTTTAAAAGAAGTTAGGATAAGCATTTGGTATTAATGGAATTTTCTTACAACAACAGTCACCATGCAAGCTGATGGAAATTGTAGCTTTCAACAATAAACTCCCCAATAGCAATGATGCTATGATAAGTTTGATTAGAAGAAATCTATTAATTACCAAATTAAACCACAAATTCGGATCATTCAAGAATTGAAGTAAGAAAATGAAAACTACTTAACCCCTTTACCAACAAGGATAAAGAAACTAAGATAGACTTTGGATTATCTCCCACTCCCATAAACAAGAATGTTTGGAATAAAAAGAAATCAAAAGATTTTGATTTTGACGCCACAAGCTTGAACTAAGCTTGATAAGTCTCAAAGGTCATGCAAGAAATTAATGACAAAATTCCTCACAATAAAACTCAAACAAATTCTATTTCATATCTCCAAGATGATGGATCCCCATTACAAAGTAAGGTCTTGTTTATATAGAGTACAAGACCAAGCTCACACTATAAAAGTAAACTCACACATATAGGATTATATTTACTACTAATAGCCCATAATTAGCATTAATTGCCCACTAACTTGTAATGGACCACTTCTTAAAATAATTACTTCCCACTAGTTTGAAATAATTACTTCCAACTAACTTATAATGGACCACTACTTGACATAATTTAAATTGTCCACTAACATGAAATAATTACTTACCCACTAACTTATAGTATTAAAATAAATAATAAATGCCTTGTTGGGTTGAATTGGGCTTGAAAGTTCTTGGGCTTTCCAAATGTCTTTAATTAAACCCAATATGGCTTCTTGAAGCTTTTTGGACTTGGACCTTATGATTGGGCCTTCTTGTACTACCAATGGATCTTGGATCTCTTTAGGCTTTGGACTTGGATTCACATCATTCCCCCTTTCTCCAAAAGGATTTTTCCTCAAATCAGCTCCATCATCTTCATCACCTACATCAAACAAAGATAAATCACTAACATTGAATGTAGCACTAACATTGCCATACTCACTTGGAAGTTCTAGCTTGTAGGCATTGTTATTGATGCGTTAAAGTACTCTGAATGGTCCATCTCCTCTTGGCATTAGCTTTGATTTCCTTTGATTAGGAAATCTCTCTTTCCTCAAGTGCAACCACACCTAATCTTCGGGTTCAAAAATGACTTGCTTCCTCCCTTTGTTGTGTTGCTTTTCATATTGGAGTGTCTTCTTCTCAATGTTTGCATGCACCTTCTCATGCAAAGATTTGATGAACTCGGATTTTTGTTTCCCCTCTAGATTAGCTTTGTCCAATGGCAATGGTAGCAAATCCAATGGAGTCAATGGGTTGAATCCATACACAACTTCAAATGGTGAGCAATTTGTTGAACCATGCACACTCCTATTGTAAGCAAATTCCACATGTGGCAAACATTCTTCCTAATTCTTTAGATTTTTTTAGATGACAGCCCTCAAAAGTGTTGAAAGTGTCCTATTGACCACTTCCGTTTGTCCATCCGTTTGTGGATGACAAGTTGTGGAATACAAGAGCTTTGTCCCCATCTTTCCCCAAAGAGTCTTCCAAAAGTGACTTAGGAATTTGACATCCCTATCACTCACAATGGTCCTTGGCACTCCATGTAGCCTTACAATCTCCTTGAAGAATAGGTTGCAATATGGGTTGCATCATCTGTTTTGTGACATGGAATAAAATGTGTCATCTTGCTAAATCTGTCCACACCAATAAAAATAGAATCTCTCCCTCCCTTAGATCTAGGTAATCCTAAAACAAAGTCCATAGAAATGTCTACCCAAGGTTCATTTGGTATGGGAAGAGGTGTATACA